>VYZS01025796.1:28812-51508 GCA_013400695.1 Neodrepanis coruscans
GCGGCCGAGAGACGGAGGGGCGGCGGAGGTGGCGGTCCGCTGGGCCCGCGCTGGCTGACCCAGCCCGGACCACCGCCGGCCTCTCCCAGCGCTGCCGCCGCTGCCGGTTCACCCGCTGCCGCTGGCCATCATGGCGCCATCGCCCGCAGCCCGGTGGCTCCCGGCACATGCCACGGCTCCGTTCCCGACGCGGTTCCCACGGGCACGACAGCCCAGGACTGCGGACAGCCCCGCCAGGGAGTGGTGGGGGGAGGAACGGTTTTATTTTTCCAACCCACAACAGTGAGACTTCTCAATTCAAAGACATCCAAACTTTTGACTAGAAAGCAATATAGCTATAAGGCTGAAGTAAGAATCAGAGAATCATAGAAACATAGAATATCTCAAGTTTTTAAAGACCTGTAATGATAATCATCAAGTCCAACATCCTGCTCCTCACAGGACTGCCTAACACTAAATGGTATGACTACATGCATCGCCCAGATGCTCCTTGAACTCTGACAGGCTTGGTTCCCTGGCCACTTCCGTGGGGAGCCTGTTACAGTCACCAAGCACCTTGAATGACATCTACTTTATTTTTTAATCTGGATCTTTATGCACTGGGCTGGAAGTTTCCTGGTGTCACAAGGAGAGCTAGAAGGGAAGAGAGAGGTGCTATAAGTTGGTGAGAAGTGCTCACATTGGATCTGGCTATGACGAGACACCATACTACACCATCTGATGTTTGTCTTTTTCTTGAGTCTGCATAGTTAGTTTAATTTTAGTGGGGTTTACTCTCAAACATAAAGACCATATATCCCTTGTTTCTCAGAAACCAAGCTAAACCCAGCAACAAAAATTGTGCATATAATCAGTTTTGAGTTCATTTTTTTAACCTGTCTTTTTACATTCAGTTAGTCACTGACATTTGATGCTATGTGAGAAAAAAGACCAACAAAAGATATCTGTTCCTCTCTGGAGTGCTACATCTGAAGAGTTTATCATATGTTATAATATTCTGTACTGCATTTACAATCTTTTAATCAACACTTTATCTGCTATTAGATTATTTCCTCAGAAGTTATCTTTTTATGGTGATTGCTGAACTTACAGTCTGCCAAAATGATGTAAAAATTCCTTCTATTGTTAGCATTAATGAGTTTTGTTCTGACAGATTTCTGCATTTTTATGTCTTCAGTTTTGGTTCCTTATTCTAACAGCTATCTTAAATTGCTTATGTGTTCCTTGTCATGCAAAGTGAGTTTTCATTCAAAAGCTATGGTTTACTTCTATGTCCAACATGTAACTGAATAGTAATTTAGATGTTGAAAATTCATGAAAAAATTATAGTTCTATTATTGTTATTGTTCGTTTGATGTGGTTTTGTTTATTTGTTTGTCAAATCTGTATTTCATCAGGCAAATATTTCTGTTTACTTTGCTGTTAAGAAAAGGGTCAACAGATTACAGAAAGCTGGTGGTAAGGGGAAGGTAATGCCCAGTGGCATCATAAGTCCCAGAGATAAGAAAAATCTCTTGATATATAATGGACAGCAGAAAGAGACTACAGTTATAAACACTTATGCTACATAAAGAGCATGGAAATCTTGGAAGCATATTTTCAAAGATGTAAATATTTTTACCAAAACTCTTTAAGATACTGGCTATGAAACAAAAATATCTATAAGTAGACATCTCAACCATCTTGATTTATAGTATAATAATGGAGAAATACTCTCCAAAGAACCATTTATTGCTATAGCAACTGCATAATGAAAGAAAAGGAACTGATTTTCTACTCTATCTGAAAGACCACAAACATGCTTGATCAATCTCATAACCTTCTATGATGAAACTCCTGCCTTTGTAGATGAGGAAAGAACAGTCTTTCTAGATTTCATTAAGACTTTTTGACTGTTTCCCCTAAGATCCTCACAGAGAAGCTGATCAAGTAAATGTTGGATTAGGTGGATTGAAAACTACCAGAACCTCTGGACCCAGAGGGTGGTGACCTGCAATGCAAAGTTTAGTTGGAGGCCATTCACTAATGTCTTTTTTCAGGGAGATAAACTATACATGGAGACAGAAAATGGCTGAAAGTCCTGGTACGTAGATGAAAACTCTCTTCACTGTGAGAGTAGTTGGACAATGAAACAGGTTGTCTACAGAAGATGTGGATTCCCATCCCTAGGAAAAAACCCACCAAACATGTTGCTATACTGAATCACAACTCCAACAGCAATTATTAAACAATTAATAGCATACATGAAGAAAAAAACCCATTGTACTATAGCTTATTCTGCACCAACTCCAATGTTTTCAGATGTAAAGCAGAGCAAAATCTGTTGCCCGGTAACATTTTTATCCTCATTAAAGACCTTTATTATTATTCTCCCAGTAATAGATTAAAGCAACTCATCTCAACACACCCAGAGAGAACACAGATTTCACTTAGAGTGTGTTACATGCCTTTATATTTTAAAGAATATAAATGGGATTTTTCAGACCTCAAAACTGACTATTTTCATTTGCTTTCACTGCCATTTGCAGGAAAGCAAACTGAGTCTGCTGGGAGTAATCCTGTGTCAGCAAAAGCCCCCTCAAACCCACAGCTCAGAAGAACATAAAACAATACCTTAAGGGGGGTTCATTTATCCAGGGTAGCAGTGTTTGCTTGTCCATTTTCAGCATTCTTCTCTGGCATAGTATTTACAGCATTTGCTGGTGAAGGAGGACCAATAACCTTCCTTTTTTCTTGAGTTTTAAAGTGGACCCTCATTCTTACTCTCACAGTCAAAAGTCACACTTTTGTAACTGTATCCAGCTCCTTTTACTACTCCGTGACACAGAACTCATGTCTATCCAGCTTTGTAACATACTGAGATGTAAAATATGTCTCCATGAGTCAATGGCAGTATCATAAATACTTTATTATGGGGTATTAATGAAAGAGACTGCCAAGGTACCCATCATACTAGCATAGCAGAGGGCCCATAAAATGCTAGTAAATCAAATAATCTTAACAGCTCATCTACAATAAACAACATATAAAAATGTGATCTTTGTCAGATATATAGGTTTGGGTTCTCTTAGTCCTGGAGTTTGCTGACACATATAGCAAAAATAGCTGGTATAATGACCTTATCAAGTGTTACCAATATTTGTTTATATACCACAAGTCCCTGCATGCACAGTACAAATTGCAGGCTTCATAAAGGCACATCTGTTATCTGAGTAATACCACCTACCATATGCTTCATGAAAAAATATATAGAGGGAGAAGTTAGCAGTGCAAGTTGCTGAAACAGATTAGAGAGACTGCACTTCCCTGGAAACGTGAACAAAGATGCTGCAGAAACACCGAAATACAGCAGCTCACAGACTGCTTATATGTATTTCCAAGCATGACCCATGGTTTCTAAACATAGTAGACACTTTTAATGTCTTTAAAAAAAAAGAATTTTCTGGGGCCATTATCTAATTACATACAGCTTTAGACAATGGGTGTTTACCATACACACAGGTACAGATAGTCTGTTCCACATACTGCAAAAATTCTTGTTCTATGACAAGCACATTTCTCTAAACAACCAAAGAAACCTTGAGAGTATGTAACTTCAGAAAAGTTGAATATGGCACAATTTTACAGTGCAGCTGTGACAACTAGGTGAAATGTAGAGGACAACTCCATTACATAAAATTGAAACGACATTGATAACATGATGCAATCTTCTAGGGAACATGAGGGATCTCTTTGGTTCATCTAATTTCAAAATCTAGAAGACATTTTTATTTTGTTTAAAACAGAAATACATATCTACCCAGAATCTAATGGGAATTTTTCTACTAATTGTATACAGAGATTCCTTATTCCTCCTGTCTTAGAATTGGACTAAGGTGTTCTGTTATGTAAGAAAAAGGACTCATCTTTTTCTTAATTCTGAGATAAGCAATATATCCTTTACAACAGAGGAATGTATTTTGTCTTTCACCACAATTGTTCACTGAGCTCAAAATAGAAAAGGGAAAGAGTAACAATACTGACAGATATATTAAAACATCACCATTGATTCATTAAAATGCAGACTAGAATAAGCACACACATTTTGTAAGTGGGAATAGACTTCTTTTTCTTTCAGAAAAAAAAGGAATCTTTGGAAACTAAGCCTAGTACTTTGTAGAAAGAACACAGACTAAAGTATTGCTTTTGTGTTTCTTTATATTCAGTTAAAAGAAAAAAAGGCAACAAAAATAGTTTAAGGAGTGCACTGTGTTGCTCAGACTTCTGAGCTGGTTCTGTTATCATTAAAAATGACTCAACCTTCCCAAAATACAAGCCATACTGCTTCTAAAGTTTAAAAACAGATGCTGTGGAACATTTATAATTATTGTACTTGCTCTGTTTTCAAGATTTCAGATTTTTAATTTTTGTTTCACATTTTGTCTTGAATTTAAAATGTTTCCCAATTTAAAAGATGGAAACATGCATAAAATTCAAACATTTTTGTGCTTTCTGCATTTTCAGTCATAATGAGGAAAGAGCACCAATCCTTTTAAGCTATAAAGATTCCCCCATATCAGTTAATAAATGAGCAAGCTGAGGATACAGTCTAACTGAAGTTCACTTTATAGTTTGATAATGTTTATATTTTTGGAGGAAGGATGTTGCTAACATATGTGTGATATGTCGTGAAGCTCCAACTTGTGGCAAAGATGGGGGACTAACTTAAAATCGTTGCCAAGGATGCAAGAGAATTAAACTTGCCAGACATTGTTTATCCAAACCACAGGCTGTTTTTCACATTTATAAGTACATTTATGATCTGCTCATATCTAGTGCATATACCTTTAAGAAGAAAGAAAAGTAATGAATGAATAATCAACTTGCTCAACCTCCACATAGACAAAATCTTCAGAATAAGTTACTCTCCAGTTTTGAGGATTAAAGATCATTGATTTTGTCTGATATTTACTGTGCCTATCTTTACTGTAGAGACTAAGATTCTGCTTTTACTCTCATTTACATGTTGGCCTGACTAAAAGTATGCTAGTATCAGAAGCTGATCAAAACAATATAGGTAATATCAAATTTAGAGTTTCAAGTTCAGTTGTACTTTTATTATCAGTTGGTATATTGTCCAAACTGATTCTTATCAGTCTTAGCATACACATTAATTTAATGTAAATTTTCCAAGAGTTCCACAGATAACTGAAAATCATGTGAAGAACCATCTTGTTTTGGTTGCATTTAATTTGCTTCCTATCTGGAGTTGGTACTCCTAGAGCTGGAAGAAAACAACACTGAGAATCAAGATTTAGCCATCTTTTCTATGTTGAATATGAAGACCTGTACTATTTTCTCTCTTTTTCTATGAAGACTCATGGCTACATAAACTGATTTGGTTCTTCCTTTGTTAGAAATTCAAATGCCTTCTGAAAACATCAAGGACTGTTTGAGCTAGAACTCAAGACACATCAATACTTCATGAACATGTCAAGTGAGATGGTCCCAGTACAGACCTCTGAGAAACTCTTATTTTCCTCCTACTCCAGTCCTCTGTTTTCTACCCTACAATAATTTTGAGGCATGATTTAACTTCACAAAAATCAATGTTGATTCTTCCTCTATGTATGTATCCACTACTCTGGCAACACAGGACCTTTCACACTGAATAAGCATCTCAGATTCTGTCTGAGAAGGAGTCAGCAATGTGCAGGCCAAAAGAGGAGAAAGTGACTTTGCTTCATTGTCATGCTTTATTAGCCAAATCATGTCTTCCCTTTGGCCATTCTCGAGCTTCTCATGGAAGAATGGCTCTTTCAGGATCAGTGTTATGAGAGGGGGCATACAAGTCCAATCAGAAGCTGAATGGATGATTTTATGTTGCCAGAATCTTTCCTCACTATCAGCAGTTTTTGCATAGTACCAAAAAAAAAAAAAAAAGTGTAATATTAAGTACAGATAGTTTATTGTTTTTCAGCCACATTCAACTGTGTTTCAGTGTTTATATAAACCATCCACTAGTAATTATTTATGCTTCTTTAAAATTGTATTTAGCATGTTCAACATAAGGTGCTCCTTTCTTCAGCATTTCTTCATTTCAGCCATGGAAAATAGCAAAGAATGAACAAAATTGAGACATCCCTGAATGTCAAGAAAACCCCAAATCTTACTACTTTGCTCTGCAAGTAGAATTTTTCAAAGTCTCAGAAATGTGTTACATACAGGTCTTTGGTGCACAGGTTGAACATCAACATGCAAAATGCAAAGAACCGTTAACTGTTTTAATTATTGTTCTCACTAGCTGAGGTCTCCTGAACTCAGAAACTTTGTCATGTGTCTTTTTTGACTAAACAAATAGTTCTTAAAGCAGACAGCTAGGTCTTCTCTAGGCATGCCTGGAAAACAAACAGGGTTGAATGAAAATAATCTAAGCATGCTCACAGCCCATTTATGATTATAGGAATACATCCTTCAGGTTGTATATCTTATTGTAGTTCTGCTATATGTCTCCATAGCTTAGCTATTAAAAACAAAAAATAGTACTTCAACTTTTTTACAACGGAGATTTATTTGCTACTTGGTATTTGCTTTTCTTGGTCTCCTAAATCTTAGAAGTCTGAGAACAGCACTAGTATCTTAGAAGTTTGAAAACAGCACTATTATCTAGGAAGGTGATGGTGTTTAGTGCAATTTTGTGTTTTGTTCTAAATTCTAAATTCAAAGTCACCTAAAAAAATCCCAGTAAAACATTACCACTAAATCTCAACTAATCCAGAAGAGTAGTAATGTAAAATTGTTTGGGACATTCATGTCCCCCCATACTTCCACACAGATTTCTCATTAGGGGAAAAAAATGCAAGCCTTATTCTTCTTTATTTTACATATCAAGGATTTTGGCAAATAGGAGAGCATGGCTCTTCTTTCTCTTGCATCTCTGTTTCTACAGTAGGTTAGAAAAAGTTCAATATCCTTTGTTGGCTGTTCAGCCTTTTAGAGTGACCAAGCAGGTCACTTATAACATATCTCTTAACTTCTATGATGTTCATAGCATCATCTGCATACTCAGCATGATTTATTCTGAAAGGGGACTTGCATATGTAGCAATACTACCTGATATTATTAGACATACAAGAAAAATTGCTAATTAATCAAGTTTGACATAGCAGATACCAGATGAGTTTCCATCTCATTGGTTCCAACTTTTGTATTACTAAAATCATATTCATGAATCATTGTGGAATTTTGAGAAAAGTAAGCCACAGATTTCTTAAATTTCAAATACAGAAATGTATTGAGGATGACAGAACTAGCAATCATATAAAACTACTTTTGCCCAGGAAGAAAAGGACTGGAAAGATGGATAAGGTCAGAATTTGCTTATAGAACAATTTGAACACAAAAATTGCAGTTGTGGGAAGATCAAAGGTGAAAGAGCTGAAACTTGAGCTGCTGTACAATCAGAGCGAGCTTTTGTTTAAACAGGGACTGACATATCGCAGGTAACAAGTTTATTGCCAGACTGGTCTGTATAAAAGTTTTGTTTGGTAACAAAATTACTGTTGCAGTATTAAAAAGACTCCTGTTGCTCCTTCTGGCCCAGAAAGGTGCAGATGGGGCAAACACAGAGCAGGTAGGAGCTACAGCAGTCCCCTTGCTGATGGCTGCTCTAAATTTCCTTACCAATTTCCCCAACAGATTCCTCGCTCATTTCTATCTATCCTATAGGTCACTTTTATTGCACTCATGATTGAAGCCTCCAGGCTACCTCAAGCCCAAGAAGCCCTGGCCCAAAGACTGAGAGATGACCTGGTGACAAGAGTTTGCCAGTGTCTTGGGAGCAAGCATGTGCTGGACCTGCACTCTTGTAAGACCAAGTATGAATTTCTTACAGCCTCAGAACGGCTGTTTTATGAAGGCAGGGCTTGCGAGTAGCTGGATTCCCACTTTTGCTTCTAGCAGTGTGTTTGCAAAACTTGAGCACTCACCCCTGCTCCATCATGCCAGGCAGCCCCGCTTTATGTTTCCCTCCAGGTCCCTTTTTCTCCTCACCACCCATACCCAGAGCTGGCTTGCTGCTTTCTGGGCACATGCCAGTCGAGCAGTCCCCAGACAGCAGCACCTGCTCCCTGGCCGAGGACAGCAATGCCAGGGTAACTTGTCTCAGATGCCTTGACTGCCAGCCTGCCACAGAAGGAAGAGGGGGTGGCAGCGCCCCAAACAGCGAAACCCCAGTCTCCCAAATAGCTCTGGTCCTGGTGAGGGCTCTGAACAGGACCTGCCATGGCAGAGGGGAGGAGGGAAGGTCTCGTGGAGGCTGCCTGCCCGATAGCCCAGCCCTGCAGTGACCTGACTTATGGCATGGCAAGGTGCAATCTGTAGAGTTCACACCGGGGTGAGAGGACTAGAGGGGGAGCCCGGGGCGTGGGGACAGATTTCCCTTGTTTGGCCTATGGGTGGATTTCTGGGAGGCTCTGCTTGCACGTGGATGCGGGGGCTGCTACGCGAGTGTCTCCTCCCGCAGGTCGGTGCGGAGCTCGGGAAGAGTGCGCACGGATAGAGGATATTTCCGGGGATGCTGCAGTACCTCATCTTGCCCCTCTTCAGCCTTGAGAGAAAACTGCTCAGGGAAACTGTGCCTGCCTGGCTGGGACCTCCCGCGGACTTGGGTATGGCTGTCTGCATGGCTCTGGGACACTTTTTGGCAGTACTCCCAAACTTTTCATCAGCAGTTCAGAAGGTGGCTTTCGGGCCACCACCCTCTTCTGGAGGATGAGACAGTTCAGTCATACAGACGTACATCTCTGCAGCCCGTGCCAGAGATAGCATTCAGTTTATTAGCAAAAAAGCAGCTTTTCTCTTGTTTGAACTGGGAAGGTACTGCACTTTGGCCTTTGCTGGTATCTTTGGTAGTTGCCTCAGTTATGACGAAGGGAGACTCTTGCTTCTTGTGTTTGGTTAATTTCCTGTGGTTTCCTAGTGCTACAGGAAGATGTACTGAGTTTCCCATCTCTGTGTGGATAGCTCAGAAATTGTGGAGCATTTCACAGAGTTCTAGATGCCTTAAGTGAAGCAGCAGATTCAAATTCTTAAGGGCCTAAGAATTGCTTTAAAATGGTCTGTCCATCCAAACAGTCAGATGAAAAATGTGCTCATTCAGTAACAGCAGCAAAATCTAATTAAGTATCTCTTTTGTTGCAGTTTGGCCCAACTAAAATAAGGGAATAAGCTTTCTATCATGTAAACCCAGCAGTTCACTATCATGCTTATAATCCTCTTGGTCCAGAAGAGACAAAACAATAACAGAGATTCCTTTTCAGAAAATCAAATTCTTAAGCATTACTTTTATCAGTAAGCTCTTTAATTTTTATCTGTTTCCATGAACTATATTAATTATATATTAATCATTCTGTACTGAGTGCATGGTTCACTTATATTACTCACAGCTGTGTTCTAGCACAGCCAGATATGCAATATTTTCCTACATTAACTCCACAAATGAGTAAAATATAGTTATTTTACTTATTAACATCTAAAGTTAGTTGCTGTAAAACAGTCCTTAATTGCTTGGACTGCAAATATTTAAGCAGAACATAAAAATTCATTAAAAGCTAGTTGTTCTTATTACCTTTTTTTATGAAACCATGTAACCTTTTCGTATTAAGAAAGGTTATTTTATTTTCATTTTAAATTTATGTCCAACATCCAAACACAATTATGTCTCCTAAAGACACTAACTAACATCTATGGTTTTTCCAAAGCCTTAATTGGGTTTTATTTGCATTTACATGCTGCAAATAAGACACATATCTCTGTACAGTCAACATTTGGTTTTATTCTAATGGGCTACTGGTAATCCAGTGTGTTCTGTATGATTTCCTGTTGGGAAAAATCGCAGCCAGCTTGGATACAAGGGCCCACAGAGACACCTTGTACTGGCAAGGGGAGAATTCCTGCAGATGGGTATGGACCATGGGTCAGAGAATAATCACTCCTCTTCCTCCACATCGCATAAAATACTATGTTTCTCTACAGTAAAGTCACAGAGTGAACCCACATAATCAAGGACATTTTTAGAATGAAAAATTTGTGTGCAGTTTTATAAAAACTGGCAATTTCAAAGGGGCCTGAAGGAAAAAGGTTTTATGGTCTTACTCTGACAACTTTCCACTAAGCTGATATACTACTTCTAGTATGGAAGTATCTAGTTAATGCTAGTACAGGTGTTTCTATGATGCACAGCATTACACTGTGTAGATGTAGTAACCTATACATGCTTAGTAGTAGAATTACCTCTTTAATTTAGATGGGGAAACAGAGGGGAGGAATGTTTCAATCAAGTAAGTTATGCCCTTCTGTACCATTTTTAGTCTCCCATAGTTAGAATAACAAGTTAATTAAATTTATGTTCCTATAACCGATTTGAATTTACATAGATAAGTTACATCCCCTTTTAAAAAATCCTCTCCCTTTTGAAACTATATGTGAAATCCCAACGTGGATAACATTTTATTTCCCACAAGCTTTCTTATCCTTTAAATCCTTTCTAATTATTTTAACACCAGGCATTGTGAAGCAGATGAGGAACTTAAATATAACATTCATTCTACCTTTAATGGTTCTGTGTCAGCTAACCTCTAATTAAAAATGAATTGCACAACATTAAAAGTATAGAAAATCAGGCTCTGTGAGAAAGAATAGTACAGTGAGAGATCAATCACTGAAGTCTGTGGGAATTTCCCTACTATCTCCTTGCCTGCCTTTTTTATGATCATTACTTAGGAATTTTCACCAAAGCTATGACCACAAGTATGTTTCATCTAGTGTCTGGCAGTGGTGCCACTGCTTCAGATAAGAGTGTAAGACACCCATCTGTAGGCATATGTGGGGTAGTCTGTTTATCTAATAGTTAAAGATGGATGTAGGCTCTGCAGCAACAGATGTAATACATTTTCCATATTTTTTATGATAATTAAATAAGTTTATTTTGAATGTCATTGATAGCAGAGAAAAAACAAATCCTATTTTGCATCTTTTTCATTTCAGAAGCTTAGGGTGCCCACAGTTTCTCAAATTCAAAGCCAAATTTTGTCAGAAAAAATATTCTATCAACTTTGTTTCTCTCCTTAATTTTTTTGGCTAGTCTTATCTTTTGATTTTTGATAAAGATTGAACATGTTATTCTTTTATACACTTTTATTTTACTTCTTCCTCTTTCTAATCCACAAGAGGAATATAATATATCTCCATTTTATTGATAAAATGAATTTTACATTCAGTTACTTGTAAGTAAAAAGTATAAAAAATTTTTATGCAGACTTTAATTCTATTGATAATTGGTTTTAGATTTTTACTGTTATAGAATACTCATTTTACCTGAAAGAAAAAAATTTACATTAGATTCTTATAATATTGGAGCATGTGGGAAGATGATTTTCACTAAAAATGATGTGGTGTTAAGGAAGCATATGGTGTGCAATATGTTAGAAACATCTTGATGATGAAACTACATAAATTGTGAAAGATACAGGAAGCTGTAAAATACAGATATCCTTTTTTTAGTAAATATTTGTTATGTTAAAGATTTGGAATACGAGGTAGCGTTTTAAAAAAATTAATTAGATTAGTAAGAATGCTTAGACCTGTGGCCACGATAAACACAGTCTGCTCCATGTTTCCCTTCAGGAAGAATCTTGAGCTGCAGGTCATCCAGTGCACCAGAACAAAGAAACCTATGGTAGATCAATGTGAGTCTAAGAAAGCCTGAGACTTTGCAACATAAGAACATTATATTTACTACTTGCAGTACAAAACATGGAAAATATGGAAGATGTTTAGCTGCTATTTTTATTGTGTGTGGTATAGACCAAGTACATAGCCTCTGCTGCACAAGCTGTGTGTCTCTTTACAGCATTCCAGAAAAAAAACACTTTACTGCACAGTGTAGAAATATTGACACTCCATCCTCTGACAGAGAAGAGAAATTTTCAGAAATGAAGAATCAGGTGTTTCTGTATGTTACCAGATTTGAGGAGATCATATGGAGTCACGGACACGTGAACATTAACAGTAAGATGTTTTCCTTTTAACTGGTGCATCAACAGTTCTGACACTGAAATGGCTCTCCACAGATTTAACTTGAGTCTCATGGGACTCACAGTAAGGTATTGCTAATAAACTTTGCTGGATCAAAAATGATCATGAGTACAGACACTGTAGGCTACAACATTGCCCAACTTGTAAATAATCTGTTTAAGGCATGTTTATTAGTCAGTGCGCTGCATTTTTTTCTTGTGGTATAAAACTGATGTGACTATCATGATATACCATTGACTGCCAAAGTAAGGAAGAACTCTGGATTACTTTTAGGACTCTATCTTAAAAGTAATTTAAAAACAGAAAGCAAAATGATTGTGATAAATAAAAAGAGCTTGGATTTTTAGCCTGTAGCAATGTGTGTAATAATTTCTAGTCTTGCCTATGAGAAAGTGAACTGTAAGCCCATAAGCCAAAGTAGAAGTCACTAATGAACATGCTTAATGTCATGGGCCTACTTCCATCAATGGTTCTTGTCTCTTTGCTGAGCTGAGTACTGGATTTGACATTTTCAATACTAAATTAATTAACTCAAAGCCTGGAAGTCCTCAACCCTGTTTTTCAGGCAGTTGTCCCTTATACACAGTCTTTTACTCAACCTCCAACTACTTTCTGTGTTCGAGTGGCAGGAGCAATCTTGCTATGGAATGGGCCTAGGCCCAAGTTTAGGACTAAGATGTTTAGTCACTATCCACAATATGTTAGTCAATGGGGAATACACCTGTCCAGTCATGCCCTGGGAATCCTGCACTCTAAAGGTGGAGTCCAGAAACCACTATTTTTTTCTCCTTTCAAATGTGACAGGCCTTATGTAGACCCTGGATGGATGCCGTGTTCCCAACAATGCCACTCTATCACTCTCCTCTGCAACTGAACAGAAAAGAGAAAATATAATGAAGAGTTCCTGAATTGAGATAAGGACCAGAAGAAATCCCTCACCAAATACCAGCATGGGCAAAACAGGCTTGAAGTGGGGATATTAGTTAAACCTACTAGAAAAAAAATCAGAGCAGGAGAATGAGAAGTAAAATAAATCTTAAAAGCACATTTCCTCCACCCCTCTATCCTTCTCCAGCGGTGCAGGGAGGCAGAGAATAGGTTTATGGTCAGTTCATCGCAGGTTGTTTCTGCCACTGCTCAGATACAGGAGACCTTCCTCCACTCCAGCATGCGGTCCCTCCCATAGGAAACAGTTGTCCATGAATTTCTCCAACATGAGTTCATCCCATGGCCAAGAGTTTTCCATGAACTGCTGGAACATGAGTTACCTTTCCATTGGGTACACTCTTTCAGACAGCCTACTCCAGTGTGGGTTCCCCACAGGACCACAAGTCCTGCCAGAAAAACCTGGTCAGCATGGGCTCCTCTCTCCAAGGGTCAGCAGGTCCCTGCCAGGACCTCCCATGGGGTCACAGCCTCCTTCCAGCATCCACCTGCTCCAACATGGGCTCCTCCATGGGTTGCATGTTAATCTCTGCAGCCCTGTGATCCTCCATGGACTGCAGGGGCACAGCTGCTCCAAAATGGTCTTCACCATGGGCTGCAGGGGAACTTCAGCTCCAACACCTGCAACATCTCCTCTCCCTCCTCCTCCATTGGCCTTGATGTCTGCATTGTTGTTCACATGTTCTCACTCTGCTCTTCTATGGCTGCAATTTCCATCTGCCCAATAACTTTATTTTCCTTCTTAAGTATGTTATCATAGAGGTGTTACTCTCATTCCTGATTGGCTCAGCCTCAGCCAGCAGCAGGTCTGTCCTGGAGCCAGCTGGCATTGGCTCTACTGAGCATGGGGGAAGCTTGTGGAGCTTCTCACAGAAGCCACCCCTGTATTCACCCTGCTATCAGAAGCTGGCCACACAAACCCAATACAACTGGGAAGAGACCTTGCAGATAGTGCAAGAAACTCCACTTCTGGTGGAGAATAAGTATAGAAAAGGTGCCTTATTGCTGGCTTAGCCCCTAGACAGACATAGGACATGGGACAGGTTGAATGTGAAAGAAGAAGTAATAGAAAAATTGTCTAGGTCAGAAAATGTGCCAGGAAATTGGTCAGAAAGATCCAGAGGAGAACTGAGAGAGCAACAAAGTTGCTAATAACATGGCAGTATAAACTTACACTGTCACTTTCTTCCTTCTGCTTCTCCCTCACTGTGACAGAATGACTACGAAGGAACAAGTTCTACCTGCAACAGTGTGTGCAGTTTGTTTTTTGTTCAGATCAACACCCCCATCACAAAACCAATGGTACAATAAGATTGTATTCTCAATCAAAATGCAACAGACTTTTAAGAATAAAATACAAAGAGTCAGTATCTCTACTCATTTCAAATGCTTGACATGCCTCACTACTTTGATTTTCTTTTTCTTAATTTTTTTTCCTAAGTGTTACAGCATTAAGACTAAATAGTGTATGGTTTTGAGATTCAGGAAAATACTCAATGACCTATATCCCAGAGTCCTTCTATGAAAACTAATTTAAACTGGCTTGCATTTAAACATTTTAAAGTGAAAAAAATATCTGGATAATAGTGAATAAAGAATGATGACAAACAGAAATTCATTACATAAAAGGAGTTAGGGGATTAGTGTTTCTTCTGGTCCTTACCTACTAACTTCTCCATTAGTAGCGCAAAAGAGAGAATATTGAAGTTTTAATGACGTTTGCATATAGTATTTCAAATATATAGATTGAAATGTATATATAGATTAAAATGTATAGTGAAGTGAAAGATTAGTGAAAGATCTAGAGAAGTGATAGGTAAGGTATTATTAGGATCAAGAAGGAATAGCAAAATCCTTTCACATTTTGCCTTAGAAATCACTCAGCATGAGAGAAAATGGAATTCCTTTGTAACCAAAACTCAGCTTTCGGTGGAAGGTTTAGAATTCAAATAAAATAATCAACAAAGACAATTTGTCTTTGCAGGGATTATTAGGTACCAAAGACAAGAAAAAAGAAAAATATCACACTAATTTCACATCTGCTCTTAATAACCTTTTTCCCTTCCTTGTTCAGAGCTTAAAACATGAATAAACATTGACTGTAGGGTATTCAGACCTTTGGCCAGTAGCCTGCATTTTTATATTGAGCAAAATTAGTTAGAGATTCTATATAGTAATATTGTTATATTTCCAAAAGCAAACTGGGAATATTGTTATGACAAAATGACTGGAAGACAACAAAGGTGAGAGTTCAAAGACACTGAAACAAGTATAATATAACCCTCAAATACATTGCTGCCACTACTATCCCTGTATTTTCATATTCACTGGTGGCATTCGTAGATCAAGTCCAAGTTCATTATCAAAGAAAAGGCTTCAGATGCTGCCTTATTTAAGCTAGTGCTTTCATTTTTATTGCCATCAGTAAGGCTGAAAAGCTTAGGGCAACAACTGGAGCAAAAGTAAAATTTCTGAGTAAAAACCTTGCTCGTGGTGTTCACAATAAGTCACCTGAATTTTCTGTCCTTTGATGAACCAACCCAGTTACAGTGCAAGCAGAAGAAATTTAGTACAAAAATGCAGCATGCATAGATCAGTGGGTACACAAAACCACAGCAAATAAACTCATGTTATTTCTATTTACACTAATGTAGCGCATCCCTGGATATAAACCATCACAGTCATTCTTGATGAGGATGTCATGCATAAAATGCAAATTATAAACTAGTTCCAAGCAGCAAAAATGTAAACCCATGCATTGCAACATAAGGAAATAATATTGATGAAATTGTTCCTATTGAGTTTATTCCAACATTTTCCATCTAATGGCACAAATTAGTCAAGGAAATTATGTTTAATTTAATTTCATGGTTGTTTTCGTTTTGAAATCAGTACGGAGTAAGATAACTCTTGACTAAGTTCCTTATTCATAGATGTGTAGCTGAATGCTCTCATTTAGCAAACAATTTATGATTAACATAAAGGAAAATATTTGTGTACTGTATGTCAATATTTTAGCAGTAGCAGATTTTTTTTTTAGGGGTAGTGGTGAATGGTACATAAAATACTCTAGAAGTCTTTTCAATCCAGTAAAGGAAAAGACCTGAAAAAACCAGGGGTTTTTGTCTTATTTAATAGCATTCTAAAGGTTAAAAAGGATTAAAAATCCTTTTTTAACTTTGCATTGTTTACACCATATTGGAGTTATGATATAAAATTCTATACAATAATGCAAGTGGTATCACTTAATTTTTAGTTATGTTAGATCAACATATGTTGTAAAGAAACAGAAAACCCAAGGAAATAAATCATGTAACACTGCAGCAGTTATTCGGTAGTCCAGAGATACAAATGACAGAGTAAAACAAGGACTTTCAGTATTATCTTGGTTCAAAATTAGAAGTTTTAATCTGAAATGTTATCATTTCTCCTCTTTGCACAAGCAGTAATTCTCTCATAGAAGTTTAAAAGGATATGATAAGTTTCCAGAAAGAGAGGCTGGAATTCCTGAAGGTGGCTAGCAAGTGAGCACAGCAAAAGGGGCTGGGAATCCCAAGGTGATGTTTCTCTGTGAATCATTCTCATACAACTCTCCTTTCCTCACTCCAGTGTTTGCTCTAAGGTAAACAAAGACAGGATACTGTGGAGAAATATTAAATCATTTTGTGTTGACAGTGCTAATGTGCCGCAGGGCTAGTGCATTTCTACTGACAGTCTCAGGTTTCCTTTTGTTCTCATTTTTTACTTTATTTATTGATCTCATGGCTGGACTAAGACAAATCAAGACACTTAAACGTGTCTATTATGTCAATTCCACATTACAATGACCTCTGCTCTTGATTAATGTAGCAGTACAGAGGCTTCCATTCTCTGAAATTTCTGAGGAGAGGGGAAGATGCAGGAATATTCATGAGCATCCATACCAGAAAGCTCATTTTGGCTCCTTTTGTTTCTTCTTTTTTTTTTCATCAGCTCCTTTGTGGATATTATGAGGATATATTGAACTACTTTAAACCCTCTCCCTACAAGGTATAGTGAGACAAGTAGTCAGGAGCCAGTAATTTTGCCAAGCAATGTTAGCCCCAGATACCAGCACAGAATTACAACTGAATTTTCTCAGAACCTTTGGGTTTAGAGGAGCAGTTACTCACTATACAACAGCAGTGAAGTCACTGAACATTAGCAAAATAACAAAATGTTTTACACAGAAGAATCTACATCCAGAGCAGATTTGGGGATTTGGGGAACTTCTTGTAGTTCACGTTTAAAGCACTTTCAGTAGTTAACTACACTTTCCTGTTATTAGATCTCCTTAGAGAGCAGCATAATGTGGAACAACTCTCCGTGCTGGTCTCATGTGCCTACCCAAGGTTCAAGGAAACACTTAAACCACCAGGATGTTTTCTGTGCACTCTTAATTCAAATGCATAGTAGACAAAGCAGGGGCTGTTATTAATGGGCTGCGTCTCCCTGAGGAGGGAGAGACTGGTTCCCTCCCACTACCTTTTTCTTGTGCTTGTTAGCCCTCTTTCATACAACAGTTTGGCCTATAGGCTTTAGAGAAGTCACTTCCTCTCACTGGTTCTGACATCTCTTCTTACTGATGGTTGGAAAAGATGTCTAAAGGCAGACTCTGAAAGAGGGAGGTGATCTGAGAGATGCAAAACAACAAAGCAAACATTTGTGAGAAGGTGACTTCTTGTTTTGACTAGGAAATAAAAACTTCCTTTCTTCACACTAGTTTCCTAACAAAGCATTAGAAGGTCACTGCATTTCATAGGGCAACAACTAACAACCCAGGCATTTACTTGTTACGGGACATGCACTGTGATTTTCATTTTTGTGGAACCTCTAAAAAGTCCCCAGATCTAAATTACTTTTGAACAACAATCTGAAGATCTATTTCTATGCTGGCATTATAAAGTTTTCTTAAGAAAACAAAACAACCAAGATGGTATTTTGGTATTTTTGGTATTTTACAAAAGCAGAATAAAGTACTAGTATTCTTCTAACTGTTCAATAATATTACCTTCAGAAAAATATGTAGTATCTTCCTTTGTCTTTACACATACTTACTGTTTGAATAAAAATTAGTAATTGACTCTTCCCATTGCCAATGAAAAGAACGAAATTTTTCTTGTAAAGGATGGGGGTAGGGGATAATCCTTCCCTAAATTTTGAGAAAAAATTCTTGTGTTTGGTTTACAAAAAATTCCAGCTGCAGGAGGCTATTATATAGCCCAAAGCCGGTGTCTGTCATTGTATGATATGTGAGCACAAAAAAGACTCCAGCTGGCTGCTTTCAGGGCTAATAGAAACATTTTGGCTCATCTACCTGGCAGAGCCTTTGTTGCGATGTTACTTGTCTGTCCTTACCTCGAAGCCTGTTTGGGTCTTTTATTTCTTAACATCTTCATTTTATTATACTGAATTAGACGGAATGTCTAGCGAAATCTAATGCCCTAAAGTCAACAGGATGCTTGTTAAGGTCTATGAAGAATTAGGTTGGGGACAGTGGAAAGAACAATATTTTGCTCCCTCCTGCATGCCTTCCGCAACAGCTGGGGGCTATTAAGATTCAAAAGTGCAAGACTTTGCAAGATTTTTACTAGCTGATGGCAGTGAGATGGCAACTTGATGTTAGTGGGTGTACAGCACGTCTCTGCTGATTCACTAATGTTCTAAGCTATTATGTTATCTTTCAGACTTAGCTTGTGAACATTTCTGCTAAGAATAGCACCCTATCTAAAATTACTTTAAAAATCTATTTTTAATCATATATGTAGTTAAAAAGGCATTGTTATATAGTCTTGTTAGGCAAATAAATATTTGCATTTCTTTTCCTGAGACATATTCACAAATGTAGTCCGATTTATAGTGATAACAGCAACAGATTAATATTGCATATCAGGATCTTTATAATGTGATGAAGATCATTGAAAAGTTTTTATTCCTCTGCTATGTGTTTGTGTGATTGAGCTGTACCAATCCCAAACCAATTATGTTAGTGCAGTCTGTGCTGAAGATTGAGGTGCTCTGTCAACTTGATTTGGCAGATGAGATGGTCTCACAACTGACTTAAAGCATGCCAAGAGTTATTCTAATTACAGATGATTAGAGTATTGCACATATAACTGAGTGAGTCCTCTTGCCCTGCTTTACCTACATTGTGAATACCAGAAGAGGATCAATTTTAAATTCTGCTGCTTATAGACCTTGCACTGCAGCTGCTTACAGAGGATGTTAAACAAACTGACATTTGGAAAGAAAAGGGGATGATCCCACTCCAGATATGATGAGGGAAAACCCAAATAAAATATAAATGGCATCTGATATGGATAGATGAATGAATGAATGAGTATGAATGAATGAATAAGAGTAACAAGTGAGAATATAGCATGGTAATTACAGGAGCTGTCTTAATGAGAACAGGTCCCATGTCAGTCTGCTCTTCTCTCAACTTTCTCAATTATTTTCAGAATAACTGTCTTTTTGTAAATAGATAGCTGCTTGGATCCATATTACATATTTATATTCTTCCTTTTTAAAGTAACTGCATTTGTTTACATGATATTGGCCTGAGGAGCTTTCATTTAAAAAGTTAGCAGAAAGTAGGGAATCACTGAATGAATCAGACTTTTTTTTTTTTTTTCAGGGTGTAAAACCTGAGTTATCTCTCATAGATTATGAAATGCTTGCAAGTTAGAGAATAGAACTCAGCTAATTATCTGTCATTGAGGAAATCCAATGCAGCAAGAAAGTCAGGTTTTGAAGATACGGATGGACGATCAGGTTTGCTATGAGAATAGTTACCAAAGAAAGTCCAGTGTGAAAGTCATATAGTTTTAACTATTACTTAATTATGTAGATATCTCTAGAAACCTACATCATCAAAAGGAAGGGCAAAAAGGAATTGTATGTTCAGATACCTCGGTGATAAACTTCTGTGGAAACATTAGACACTGCAAACCACAGCACATTTGCCCCATCAGGAGTCTTCATTATTGGCAATTACTGTGTAAAAGTCTTCACCTGAGCTAGTTATGTAACCTTCTTTCAGAGTCAACAGAGAGAAGCAAGTGCTTCTAGGGTACAGTCTTTCTCCTCTGTGCCAGAGCTCCACATTAGGATAAGATGAACCTCCACTGTCTGTAGCCACCTCAGACTAAATGAAACTGTTATAGGTTCGTTTAAAGCCATTTTATTCTGGCCTGGGGTGGGGACGGGCAAGCGCGGGGACGGTCAGCCGGTGCGGGCCCAGTGGATCGCCGCCTCCGCTGCCTCTCCATCTCCCGGGCGTGGTCCACCCGGGGGATTCAACCTGGTGAGTTGCGGTCGGCTGGCGCGAGTTCGGAGAGTCTCCCGCCTCTGCCTCCCTCCGTCCCTGGTCGTCCACTTACCGGGGGGCGAGCAGGGCCGGAGCGTGGGGTGGCGCGGAGAGGAGCTGCTGGGCGCCGGTTCTTGGGGCTCATCCCCAGGCCGGCGCTCATGCAAGGGCGCTCCCTCTGCCCTTCTCCGCGGGCCAAGGAGAGCGGAGCCGGGCTGGGCCTTGCACAGAGCTGGTACCGGACCCAAGAGCGGTGGCTCGTCGTGCTGCGCTGCACACCTGCGCTGCCGCCCAGCCCTGCGGAAGCGGCGGTGGTGCGGCTCGGCCCGGCACCGCTTGGCATGGCCGGTGGGANCAGAATTGCATTCTTTCTCGTGAATTTCTGGGAGGCGGATTTTCTTCCTCGGGGAGAAGGGTTGTTTCTTCCCTTTCATTTTTTTTCTTTTGTGGTTTTCCTTTCCCCCGGGAGGCAGGTGGTCTGGTGGTTAACTGCAGCTATTCCCCGGGGTCCAAAGACCACATCTCTTCTTCCATCAGCACTAAATCCCTTCCTGGGCTATTGAGAAAGGGAGGGAGGGGGGCACGCGCGGTTTCTAATTTTCTTGAGTGTTTCTCCTTCAGTCAAAGCCAGGTGGAAGCTCGCGCTGCTAGGGTGGTCCTCAGACCGGCCACATGCTCCCTCTATTTACCCTGGTGTCTCTCCGGGAGCCCAGAGAGAGACAAGCACTATTTCCAGAGCGTCCTCATCCCAGCACAGGCCATGGGAAACTTAATTTGTCTGTCTTGTTGCACTTTATTTGTCGGGTCTTTGTGTGTGCGTGAAATAAACTGTGATATTTGTGTGTTTTCTTCATTTTGGGGTGTGTTTGTGGCTTCTCTCAGAATCTCTTGTCCAAAACCCCTAAATTTGTGGTAAAACCATGACAGAAACCAAAAGAACAATCTCAGATACAGACCCTGTAAGCCGCAGTCCTCCGAAATCAAGTGAGATGGAAAAGACATATAGGGAGGTATGGAAAATAGCAATGAGGAAGGGGTTAAAGGAGGTATGATTCCCAGGTGATGTACTTGAGATACTAGCTCATATCTGAGGTAGTATCAGCTCTTTTGATCAAGAGGCACACTTAAAAATGGAAGAAGGGTAAGAAAAAACAAAGGGATTGTGGTAAAAGGAAATAATTTATTCATTTTTCAATTAAAAGATAGTGACACCCATAACCATGCTGTAAAACTGCACAGCTGAACTATTCATTAGAACAATTGAGTTGGGAACTTTAATATCATCAGTGTTTGTAGACCTGCCTTTATAAATTCTGTAAAAAAAAAAAAGAACTCTGATCACATATGAGCAATGGACAAGTGATTGCTATACGCCAAATTTAATAAATTAAATGTTGATTGCATGAATCTTTAGAAGCTTGTACTATGCAACTTTAAGGATTGAGAACAACTTAATTTAGACATAATGATAAAGATAGGATTATTTAAGAGAAATGTATTAGTATAGGAAAGCTTAGGATATATCACTGTGAATGCATGAAAACTGACAGCAGGCTACTCACATGGGGGAGGATTTTTGCCATTCTTCACTGGAGGGGCAGTGTTTTGAGTTAAGAACCAAGGGGCTTCCCAGGGGGGAGAGAGGAGGTTGTTTTTTAAAACTGTTTTTTTGTTTTTTGTAAGAAAGCAAATTGGACCGATCCTGATGCCTTGCGGGCCGTGGGGAGTGTGGGCCGATCTAATCTGCCTTGCAGGTGCGGACCTGGGTGCAGGGAGCGTCCTGTCTTGGTGCCTTGTGGGGCTTTCCCCAGCCATCGCAGCGTGGGGCACCGGCAGCTTGGGCAGAAGGTGGGGAGCCCTGGCGGTCCCTGGCTGCTCCACGGCCGCTGGGGTGGGCTGAATGGCGGTGGCCACAGGTGCAGCCGCTCCTGGTCCCAGAGCACCAGTGGTGGCGGGGCGGCGCCGGGGCACATAGCAGCTCCTGCCAGTCTCTGCCAGGGCACGCAGCCCCCCCTGGTCCTGGTGGTGTGGTTTTCCCCCGTGCCAGGTGTGTCAAGAGTGGCGCCAGCTGCCTGGGGCTGCAGCTGGGGGTCCTGCCTGTGGGTGGTGCCCTGGGGCCCCTCCAGGCCTCTGCAGTGGCAGCAGGTGCCCTGTACTAGCGGCATGGCTGGAGGAGCAGCATGGAGCAGTGGCCACAGGTGTCCCCACACTGGTGCTACCCTGGTGGCAGAGCTGGCGTTGCACGGCGCTGGTAGCAGGTGCGTGGTAGCAGCAGCTCTCGCAGTAGGCAGGGCTGCCTCTGTGGCAACCACGGCCGGCACACCATCAAGGCCAGTCCCTGGGCCAGCA
>VYZS01025798.1:13540-31270 GCA_013400695.1 Neodrepanis coruscans
ATCTTCCAGCTAGTTCATGTAGTGAACTTACATTACAAAATTAATCTTTGAACTGACTTGACTACAAAAACTGTGAATTTATTAGCAAGATTTTTTTTTTTTTTGTGAAGAGAAGCAATTTCATTTCCCAAGAACACATTATTCCAGAAGGGAGCAGAGGCAGTGTCTTGCCCACACACAGTATGGCTCACATGCACACTCCAATCACAAGGTGTGCAGAGTTCTCACGCCCAAACACTAAACCCAGTCCATGGATCTGTCCTTGAACCTGGGTCAGGCTCTTTCTGTTCATAGACAAGCTTTCCAAAAACTGTAAAGCAGCTTAAGACTGATGTGAAATGTAGGGTTTAAGCTTTAAAAATCAGCACTGATGCCCTTTTATTGCACATGTAAAGAATTTGTTCTAGAGGACATGTAAAGAGCATCATTTTTTGATTTATTTGTCAGCCTTTTTCTGCAAGAAAGGAATGACTTGATGATGCTAGAATATTAATCATAGAATCATCCAGTGGTTTGGGTTGGAAAGGACCTTAAATACCATCTCATTCCAAGCCTAACCTTCCGCTAGACTGGGTTGCTCAGAGCTCCTTCCAGTCTGGTCTTTAACACTCCCAGGCTTCATGTTCCAGGGAGTTCAGTGTATTTCTGTGATGTGATTCCACATTTGCTCAACTTCCTCTTGCCCACCATGCCTCAGGCTGTAACTGGTGTGATGGCCATGCTAATACCACGTTGCAGTTTCACAAGACTCTCTAGTCTGGGTGGTACACCACTGCTGGATTAATTGCCTACAGCTCCAGTAATTAACAGGAAATGTCATCAGGCTGTATCAGGAGTCTCATGCAAAATCATTCTCTCCATTGTATTGGGAAATGGGACCTTCAGTCCAGGTTCTGGCACCCAGAACACATTTTGTTTGTAAAAGACCTCACAGTCAGCAAGGAAAAGACAATACTGTGTTTGGAAGTGTCGCAATGATCGTTACAACTCCAGACCCCATCTGGTATTCCTTGGTTTGAGGTTGGTGAGCCTCCTTTGGGTTGCTAATAGCATTTCTTGTTTCTTTTTAGCCACGTGACACAGACAACGTCCTGGATCCATCCTGTCACAAGCGCTCTGAGCTTGCTTTGCTCCGAGGAGGAGGAGGATGGAATGAGAGACCTTCCTGGCTCCAAGAGCTGAGGACAACTCCTGACACAGAGTAGTTTGTCTGGTTCCAGTACAGTAGTGACAAGATGCACAGGATTTAATCTACATACTTTGTAGTGTCATGTAGTTGTACCTGGTGATGTTTCTCCCCTTCAAGCTGGAGGAAGTTCTGCCATTTTTGGGCTGGATTTGATGGGGGCTACAAAGGATGCAGGTGCCACAGGAGTCCTTAACCTGTCCCAGTTCACTGTGCTGGGATCAGTTTTACCTTAGGGCCCAGTCCAGTCTTTTCATTACATTTCCCCATTGACATAATTTCCCTGACCTGAAGTGAAATTTTCAGAGCTTTGACCGACATGAGACTTAAGATGGGACCATTGTTGGTTGATTCCAGCTGATGGTTGACTGGGAGATGTGAAGAGATGGGGTTATTGAACCAATGCAGATGACTTTACTGAAAATTCTTATTTTTATGGATTAAATCTGCAAACAAGTCTTGCTAATAGAAATTTAGCAATTCTTATCAAGTGTGGGAGCCCTGATAACTTTTAAAACAAATACTTTTTAAGATTGGTTGTTGAGCTTTGG
Source organism: Neodrepanis coruscans (assembly GCA_013400695.1). NCBI lineage: Eukaryota > Metazoa > Chordata > Aves > Passeriformes > Philepittidae > Neodrepanis > Neodrepanis coruscans. Next base: position 15,278 of record VYZS01025798.1, read on the forward strand.
AAGAATGAGTCTTTGATATGTTGGTCAAGTAAAAAGAAAGTTTTGGTAGAGGACACCACACTCTTTCAACAATATGAGGCAAGAATCAAAATTATTCTACTTTTGTACTCTGCTAAACTGATACAGACACACATCAAATACTTCAGTGGAAGCTGTGAAGTTTCAAGTACAATGAAACCTGTGAAACCACCTCCAGGATCAGCAGAAATCAGTCACCTACTCAGAGCTGGTCTTTAAGTAGAACAAAATCATTTTGTACACATTGGTGATAATTTAAAGAGCACAAAGAAAATGATGGGGGGTCCTGATTCAAGTTAATGAATAGGTTTGGGTTTACCTCAATAGCACAGGATATTTTAAATGTCATTATTCACAGCACAGTGTCTGATGTCAGCTTTATGAAATGTATGATTCCATGCTACATTTTTCTGGAGGCTCTTTATGTATGTTTGTGTGTGTGTGTGTGTGTTTATATCGTGCTGGGTGTTACTAATGAGTGAAAGACAGACCAGACTCTGCAGATGAAAACGCCAAAGGAAAACTCTCTCTCTGACCTTCAGTCCAAGAGGGAGAAGGGGATTGTGAGTCTGAGGAAAGCACAGGCTGCAATCACATTTTTTGAGGTCTGTCTTCAACAGGTGCGACACTGAATTTAAGAATCGTTGTGCTCTGAGAAATGAATGTAAAGGTCAGACCTGCTCACAGTGGTGATGCCTTGACCACACTCTGTCCTCAGGATTGCAGAGCTGTGCCAGGTCAGCACACTGGAGCTGTTGATCCTTTTGAGTCAAAATAATACACCTTTCTTTGAAATCCAAGTCATGTCTCTGAATAGCAGTGCAGGAATCTCCTGCACTTGGCCTAAGAGCAGCAGACACATCACCAAGTGTTCTTCCTGGAGGAGCAGTGTGCAGCTCACAAAAGAGGCTTTTGCAGGCTTTGCTGGAAGTAGATGTCAGGTTATACTGAATAAGCAAATAGCAGAAATTTGTTTTGTACTTTTAACTAGGTCAGACACAAATTATCTGTGAATCTACACAGGTGGTGTGGATTAGGAAGAAGAGCTTGCTCAGCAGACCCACAGTAACTTATATTTCTAAGAAAACTTCTCATAGCAATAACACAGGAATGTTTTAGGCATATTTTGCTCCAGTGGCTCCCACGTGCTTCACAGCCTCCTTTGTGCTCCCAGAGAGCACAGTCTGAAGGGACAGAGCCTGTGCTTCAGTTTCAGGCTTGGACACTCTGGAAGCATTTTTATTTAGATCCCTTTTCTGAAAATGGCACAGACTCATGACCCACATGTGAGGTTCTGAATTCCTTGTGATGTTTGCTGTAGCCATAGTAGTCATTTGGATGCTTTATGACAGCACTTCCTGTGCATAGTTCTGTGATAGCCAGCCTGCACATAGATTCCACTTTTCCAGTTCTGTCCAGCAGAGATTTGAATCTCCACTTGCCTCTTGCAGTCTTGATTTATTCTGCCTGTGGCTTTGTGACAACCCACCGTGTGTTCCGAAGAGGAGAAGCTATTTAAGGATGGGGACTGTGGCTCAGGGAGGTGCATGAACAGAGACTTTCTGGGGAGCAGTTTAAAGCTGTCCTTCTGTCAGATCAGCTGGAGGAGGACAGCTCTGCACATGCTGCCTGTCCTTCCCAGGGAGCTGGGAATGAGCCGGGTGGGAGCGTGCGAGGCACAACCTGCTGTGCACGAGGGGGGATCTGCCTGCTCTGCTCACTGTCCCCTCCCACGGCTGAGAACGTGTCAGAAACTTGGAGCCTGTTTCCCTCTCTCTCTTATAAATTTGCCTAGAAATTAAAGATGTTAGAAATAGATCTCTGCGTCTCTCCAGCTGCTCTGGGTGAGCATTTACCTCTCCAGATAATCCACTAGCTCCCATTCTCTGTGGTTGACAGTACATTTTCATACCTACAATCTCCAAATGTTCTAATCTATTTTTGTACACTGGCATACACTGTTTCCTAGGTTATTTCTCTTGATCTCCCCTTGTCTCTTCCTTTCTTGAAATAGTTTTGTGAAATTATTTTGATTAAGCTGAACTGTGTGTATTGAGAAAATGGCTGTAGGATAACTTGAACAGAATTTGCAAAGAGCAGTTGTCAACATATGCAACACTGTAAACAGCAACTTCTCATTTTTATTCCTGAATAAAAAAATTTCAGTGGAAAAGATATTGAAGTGCATGTTGTGTCCTTTAAAATAACAGAACTACAGTTTTATATGGGAATGGATCTGTCCCATGTAATGTTCTTCATCTGTTGAAATGCCTCGTGTAAGAGGCTGCTTGAGGAATGGTTTGGTTCATTTCTTTAAGTCTATTTCTGACACAGAGGAGGTGCCTGGTGGCACTGAGGGAAGGCAAGGAAAATCCTTTTAAGAAGAATGCTTGTGTTTGTGGAACAGGCCAGGCTGTGCAGGACTGGCTGTGGGAAAGGTTCTCCAGGAGCTCAGGAAATGCTGCTCTGACTTGACCCATGAAATGTTTACTTTTTTGGGAACTGATGAGATTCTTAACACTCAGCTCAAGGTACTCCTGCAGGAACATTAATCCTTACTCCAAAACAAGCACCAAAATTTGGGGGCCTTTTTGCAGATGCTGCTCTCAGTGACTTTTCTGTGGCTCTACCTTAAGTCAGTAGCAAAATTTTGAGTCGGGTCAGGAGGCTCCTGCTCCTCATGTGTCATCCATTCCACCCGCTCCAGGGAGCATCAGCCTGCTGGGAATGAGCCCAGTTACACCAGTTCCAACAGGCACCTGTCAGCCCAGGCACTGGGGCCAGCTTGGCAAAGATGTTCAGCAGCTTAAACACGTTTGTGGAGTTAATGGGAATTAGGCACCTAACCTACTTAGATGCTGCTATACTTGGCATGTTTAGGTACCTAAATACCTTAGTAAATCTTTCCCCTCGATGCTTGCAGTGATAGCCTACCAAAAATCAAATACCAGGGGCTAAAGCCTCACCTTTGCCCTCTGTAACCAGCTTTGCCTTTCCCTGGGGATTGTTTTCATGTAACACTAAAAATACCAGCCAGCTCACAGGTTGTACAGTCCAGGTTCTGTTCATATTTTTTGGTGGGTTGATAATTTATTGCTCATTCTAGATATTTTTTCCCAAACAGTGGCTGATGTTGCCATGGATTTAATAGGTTGATATTTTCACAACACTCTTTTAAGAAAAGTTATTATAAGGTAACAGTATTGAGTTCACTTCCCACAAGGAACCAGTAAGTTTGGCATCATTCATCATTAAGTTATATAGTTAAAAAAAATGGCATGGGCCAAAATCTGTTAAAAATAGAGCTTCATTTCTCCAAATACAAGGTTGGGAAGTTGAAATCAATAACCAAAGCTGATTCTGCCCCTGGGGTATCTGAGTCAAACTGAACTAAGAAAGTAGATAAAAAAGCTGTATCCCTCCTGTTTCCAGGTAAGTTTTGGGAAGTTTGTCCCCTGTAAATCCTGTGCCTGAAGCCCTGAGGCCATGTTTGACCTGATGTATATGATCAGGATCTCCATTTACAACTTCCAGGATTAGCTGAGGTTAAATATGTGTGGGGTTAACTACTGCCTAAGGATATTTTCTTGCATACATCTTCTAGCTCAGCTGTTCTCAGCACAATGGTCTTTTTGGTGGCTACAGCAGTGCTCAAGATTCACAGAATTATATCCAGCATTTTTCCACAAAACACATGAACTATGTTCTTCCTTCCACTTATGAAGAATATTGATGAATAGAGATAATGAACTGCAACTACTTGATCCTTATTCACTGAGGGCTCAAACAACGGATGTTGCTGAAATGATCCCTTGTCTTGACAAGGAAGAATCCAGTTTCTCCAGACAGTCACTACAGGGAATACTGGTTTCATTGTTTGGCTTCTTGGCTAAAAGCAAACCATGAAAAATCAGTTTTGCTGCTGCTTCACATAAATCACTATTTCACCCTGACCCCCCAAAACTACACACCGATCACAAATGTCTTCATCTCTCCCTAAGTACCCTGTCCTTCAGCTATTCAGCAGCCAGTATTTCCCTATGGCCCAATTATTATCATCAAGAACTATCCTTGCTCCTGTACGTGCAGAGAACTCATTAAAACGTGATTGAAATGGAAAAAGAAAGAAAATTACGTTTGTGGCCTGAAATAGAAATATAACAATAACAGCCCTGATACGGGAAAGAGAAAGGATCTTAGGAGAGCAAAGCACTGGGGTTCCTGCTGGTGTTTTCATTTTCACTGCAAAGGCTGGTAATTCATCCCTGTTCCTTTCCAGCCCCAGTGGTCTGAGAAAACCAGGATCACAGAGCTCCCCAGGGATGGTGGAGCTGTCAGTCCCTCAGCAGGAGGCTGAGCTGCATGTTTTAATCTCCAGTCTGAGTCACTGGGGACCCAAAGGTTGGAGACTGTAATGAGTCACTGCGGGGGTTGCACGTCCCAAGTCAAAGACAACTGCCCATCACTGGTGGCATGGCATGAGCAGGAGCAGAGAAACCCATTAAGAACCTGCCTGGCACTCTCAGATCAATATTATTCCTTCAAATTGAATGCAAAGGTGTTGTAAATAATAAAGATACGGAGGGACAGGAAACAGGACCCGACAGTGTTGAAGTATTGCTGCCTTGGCTGTTTGAAAGATGCAACCAAAAGGAATCATTTTGTTATTAAAGGGAAATGTGTAAATGCAGTTAAGCTCCTCTTATTCATTTCTCTGCTCATCTCTGGGAATGCAGCCCAGTCCCCTGAGCCTAAATTCTCCATGTATGTGCTTAACCCATTCTGGTTTTAGATGCTGAAGGAGCACAGGGCTGCAGGCTCTGCTGTTCCAATGAACACTTAAAGTCCAACACAGAATGATATAAAAGCCAAAAATCAAATTAGTAGTAAATGTTCAGTAACAGAAAAGTCCAGTGGCTGGCAAAGGGTAATGGAAAAGTGTTTTACTGCTGTGCTCAGAGGTTGATTGGTACAAAACTCTGAAGTCTGTTTCAATCTAGGTTTGTAATCATTGCTTGTCCTCATGTTATGGATACACAAACTACAGGAAACTGGAGGAAAATGCCCTGGTAACTTCACCACATTCATAAAAATGCAGATTCCCATTTATAATAAAGCTCATTAATCATTGTAACTAAAGTTTTGTACAGCACCAGTGGGTGCTACAAGAGGGTTTCTCTGGGCCAGGAACACTTGCCCAGAGTAGTGCAGCACAAGGGGAATTAGTAATTCATTTTCCAAAGTGGCTGAGGGAAATTATGGCTCTCCAGGTAAGAACTATTGAGTTTCCTTTTTTTGCTATATCCAGAAGAGAAAGGCAAGCCAAGGGCTCTGGGGCTGAGAATGAGGGCAGTGGCACTGCCAGGTGCATCATCACCTCCACAGTGCCACTGCTGGATCCTAAGGAGGGATCATTACCAGGTGGGCTCTTCCTTGCTCTGAGAACTTTTAGCTTATTGCAATGGAAAATTCTCAATCCAAAACACCAGGCAGGAGGGTAAATGAGCAGAGATGTGCACAGCAGTGTGTAATTCCTAGGTAAAGCCAAGGCCACAGTGCAGCCTCCTCCCTGCTGGTGCTCACTGCACTCAGTTGTTCCCAGTGCTGATGCCCACGACAACATCCATCTCTGCCTCCCCTCCTGCCCTACCCAGTTCTGATCACTCCCCTGGAGCACAGCAGTTCTCAGCTGCCTTTTCTCTGTCACTACCACGTTTGCCAAGGTAAGGATGGCAGCTCTGACAGCTCCCAAGCCTGTAAATGGAGTTTGCAGTAATCCCAAATACCTGAGATAAGAAGCACAGCTCTGCCATGGAGGCTGAGGGCTTTAAAAGCAGGGAAGGGCAGGCACTGGGATGGATGTACGTGCCTGATGTCATGTGTCCCTGCCAGGTCTGGAGCCTAATTGGATTTCACAAATGTGACTTCTGTGTCTCTTGATCACAAAACCAAATTAAACCTCAAGAAGTTTTGAATCAAACCCTATGTGAAAATTTGCCTCAAAAAAAAGAAAAATATGATAGACTCATTCCAGCTCCTCCTCTGCTCCGGAAGGGGAGCAAAATGGAAACTTCAAACTAGAACTATTGCTTTAAAATAAATAAGCAGAGAAGCAAAGCACAGCCAGCAGATTTGAATTCCTGGGTGCACTGAATAAAATCAGTCATGTGATAATGATGGGATTTTCTAGAACACCTTTTAGGCATGCAATTTCTGCATTAAATCTATTCAGACATCCCTAGAACATCTGTTTCTTCTATAAAATGGGAGTAACAGCCACTTTTTACAGTGCACTGACAGCTACAGATAAAAGCCTGGTAATTGCTAGCAGGGACTACTTCAAAGTTAACCTGCCAAGATTTTTATGACTATTGCACATGATAGCCCTGTGCTGGCTCACACAATTCTGGGAGGTGGGGTACGTATTAAAATTGTAGATAACAGTGGGATTCAAACAGATTCCAGCCTCTCTTGAAGCCAGATCAGAAGGCGGCTGATGCCTGGAGTCACAGTAGCAGAGGGAGCAGAGCAAATCCCCTGATTTGCTGTTAATGTGACCTAAAATCAGTGGGCGCTGCTTTAACACGTGGGTGCCACGGGCTGCTCTGCCTCCCTTCACATCCAAACACCTGCTAAAAGCCTGGATATCCCTGAAAGAGAGGAGCCATTTATAGCTACTGCCCGGGAAGATCCACAGCTCTCCAGCAAAGCGGGTCCTGGCTGCTTTTCATCCAGCTCCCTCTCTCCCTATGTTTATTCATGAGTCGGGGTGCAGGGAAGATGAAAAGGCTGCTGGCAGACTTCCCCCTGGAGTCTCCACTTGAAATGGTACCACATTTCCAGGGAAGCCTCTCTTGCACTCATAACAAGGCTGATTCTCATGGGAACACCGTCGTTCCTCTGTAGTTCTCAAGGCAAGCAAACATTATCCTTACTGTCCAAACACTGAGGCACAAGGAAAAGTCACAAAACCTCATCTGCCTTGGTGAGATCCAGAGCTGGAGTGAGATCTTACTGCTCCTGAAAAAGCCAGTGGCAGCATTATGATGGATTTGCTCGGTGCCAGGCTGTCCCTCTTTGCAACAGCCACGTGAGCAGCTGTAAAATACCACCTAAAAACCAGGGTCACAGGACATGGGGACTGCTGGCACACAGGGCTCCAGCAGAGCAAGTTCTGCTCCAGAAAACCCAGCTGAGATCCTTATCTGTAACAGGGGATGGCAGATATTGGAGCAGGAAAAAAAACCAACATGCACAAATGAAAAAAGGAAAGCGACAGGGAGGACTTCTTGGCTTGGAATAGCTCCTGCCATCCTCTGTCACAGCCTCACTCCATGAGCAGGGACAGGCTGCCAGGGTGCTCAGCCTCTTGTATGCAACATCCTCTGCTAAGGAACAGCAGTAACTCTCTCCCTGCAGCACCTACAACCTGGGAAAAAAAAAAGCTGAATCTGTCTGATTTTTGTGATTTTGATGGGAAGTGTTATAAATAGTGACATCACATCTCAGTATCTCTTATAAAGCTGGAAATCCTTATATTTTTTTTTCTCAGTTGATTTGCAAACTCCCATCAGTGCTATCAGTGCTGCTGTGATATCACAGGGGGGTCTGTGAGGTCTGAAAAGTGTGTTCTCCAAACAAACCAAAACCACAGTGTTTTGTGTCTGTCACTGCAGTGTTAGAGCTGCAGAATCTTCTCCCATGAATTCCTGCAGGTTTTACTTTTTGTTCTAATTTACAGGCCACTTCCACCAACAAATTCAAACAAATCAACAAAATTCAACAAATCCTACATGTATAATAAAGTCAGTATTGCCTTTCTATCGTGGACCCTTTTCTGACCCTTATGGCAGAAATAGGACATGTCCACAGATTTCTCTGGCTTTAAAACCCCTTCTCTGTGACAGGGAGCTGTAGCACCTGTGAAGTTTCAACAGCCTAGTGAGAGTGAATTGTTCTAATAGAGATTACTCAAGAGCTACTAATCTTAGCATAATAAAGCCTTAGTACATCTCATAAGTAAATCAGTCTCACTTCTTAGTCTTTCCTACAGGAAACAGGGACAAAGAGTGAGAGAGAGAACCCTCATGGAAACTCAGTGACTTGTCCAAGGTCATGCAGAGGCTGCAGAGGTGAGCACTGGTCACCAGCCTGGTGCTTCCACCCCCTCACTGAACTGTCTCAATAAGTGAAAGCTCCAGATCAGGTGTAAAGGTTTAAGTTAGAAGAAATTTTTATTCTTCAAACACAGAATTAAAAAAAAAAAAATTCTTAACTTTTACATCTGGTTCTGACACCTCCTGCTCAAGAAAATTAAAACAATAATACAGTATGGGCTGCCTGCAGAAGGGACAGCTTCTCCAAGGAAGAACTCACACAACAGAACAGTTAGATAATGACCAAGAGAAAATAAAGGTGCTGGATGTCTGATCAAGGCATCAGAGAAACGTTCCAAAAATCTCGTCTAGAAGTCTGCAGCAGCTGAAGTTTTGTTTCTGTTGCATGGAAGCTTTTTGGCCATGGAAACATTGCTGTGCCCCAGCGCTCCAGCCCTTGCCAGGGCGAGGAGGAAGGAGTTCCCCAAGGAGCAAAACAACCCCTGAGTTGTACAAGCGCAGATGCAAAGTCCTGTGAGAGGCTGATTGTGCTGAATGGAGCCAGGAGATGGAACGCTGTATCCATGGCACCTGGGAAGGTGACTCATGTCACTGCCAGAAACACAAACTTGCTTGTAAAGAATGCATTCTAGTAAAATCTGCAAGAGCTCAACACAGTTATTCAGAATGTTTGCTTCACCCAGGAACAAGCCACTGGTTCCTCTCAGACAGGAGCAGCTCTTGAGAACAGAGTGATGGCACAGGGATGGAAAGGTATCTGCAAATGGAATAACCATTAAATAACTGCATGGCAGCTCGTTTGGATCTTTCCTGGGAAGCAAGAATGTTGCACTGGAGAATCTGCAAGTTCCTAGAAGAAATGACAGGCCTCATAAGATAAATTCATCAGGCAGAGCGCTGCTGACAGGCTGGGATTCACATCAGCACAGTTTGGGATGTTTGCCCTGGGAGAGGAGACTGCCACTTGCCTCCTTAGGAAAAAAAAAGGGGGGAAAAAGGCAACCTCTGCACTGAGAAGTGCCATTTGCTTTTGAGCTGAGGAGCTCAGTGCCCTTGAAGGGAATGCAAAGACACCTGTGGGTTTCAGACCACACTGCTCCTCCAGCCAAAACCAAGGAGTGTGGAGAAGTGTTTCTGCTCCTCTCCTGCCTAAATGTTGAGGGACAGAGAGCTGCATTCAAGGCTGCTCTGTAATCACAGGTCTTTAAACAGGACTTTGAAAAAACAAGATACAGAATTCTTGATGATTTTTAGGAGACACAAATAACTTTCTCATTACAAGAACCTTTTTCTCTCCCTGTATTCTCTGGTTCAGTGAAGGTGGGAAAAAAAAAAAGCTGAATTGGTTCAATACTACAAAGCTTTGAAAAAAAGTAGTGATAGACAAGTACTTCCTCTCCATCCAGGGTCACAAAACTGATGAACTGGTAGTTCTTTGAATATATTATTGTATGGTTTGAGATCCTGATTAAATGGAAAGATAATAAAATTGGACTCTCAATAGTGTGTACCTTTTGTAAGATTAAGTAATCTCACAGTATATTAATTTTTTCCTAGATCAGTTTAAATGTGTAGCAGCACTTGATTTAACTGAGACACATGGGCAGACAGAATTCCAACATTACTGTGAACATCTGTTCCGAGTTACCAAAATTCCAGCTCAAAAACAAATATTTCCCCTATAAATCAACCCAAACATTATCCTGAGTGTTGTAACAGATGCAAAATAATTCTGGCTCCCTCTGCCCTGTGGTTTGGCTCTTTCCTTAACGCTGATGTGAATATATTTATTTAAACACTTCAAGAAATACACATCTGAAAAGGCTATTTAAGCTTCCCTGAAGTATGTCTGACGTTGGGTCAGAGCTGATGGTCACTTGACAGACAGTAACTACAGATTCTATTAATTAGTACAAACTGTAATTACAGCTTTGCAGATAAACATGGTCTAGAGCAACACATAAAGTTCCACTCAAGTGTTCTAAACACTTCAGCCCAACCCTACAGACACCATGACCCGGAGTTTGTACAAGGGTTGGTTTTGGGGTTTATATTCCTTCTGTTCTGGTGTCTTTCAGTGGGTTCTTTGTTACAGCTGCTCCTCATCTTTCATTTCATGAGCTAAATGAATCGGAAGAGATATTGATTTAGCTGGGACAAAGAAATGAGGTTTGTTTACTAAACATGAAATTTGAAAAAAAAGGCTTTGCAAAAGAGCCTCCCAGTTAATGGTCTGAGGATGTGAATAAAAATGTTTGCTTAGGCAAAAGCAGCAATTCTGGACTCTGAGGTGTTTAATTGAATTAAGCTGCATTTGAGCAACTGGGATTCAAGATGCTTTTTTTTTTTTAATAGTTTGCATGTAACAGCTCAGACACACAAGGAGAGAACTGAACTGTGGTACCATAAATACCAATAAAACCTTGCAGAAGGGAAAGGGAAAAGTCCTTTTGGTTCATTTGCACAAAAATACACTTTGGGGGCAGAAACTGTACTTTGAGGACGAGGGGTTTGAGTTGTTAATCATTTTCTGTCTTAAATTCTTGGAGAAAAACAGTGTGTGGATTAAATATAACTGTGCCTTTAATGCTGGTTGGGAAATGGAAGCTGCAGGCCAGTTCTCTCCCACAAACAATAGGAACACATGGGCCATACAGAGACACCAGGATGGCAAAAGGGAGCATTTGGGGGAAATGACAGGGCCAGACCAGGGTCTGCAGAGTCTGTGTCAGTCAGTGGAAATCACACAGGGGCATCAGCCATAAGAACCTGCATCATTCCAGATTCCCAAAGTTGTTATGAATTTAGGACCACGTTTTTCAAAGACAATTTTTTAATTAAGGCATAACAGCTTAAAAAAAAAAAAAAGCTGCAAATATGTAAACCAGAATAAAAATGTGCATTTTGTCCAACATTTCTATTTGTAAAGAGATTAAAACCCATTCTATATGCAGTAGGCTACATCCTTCTATGGCATTATACATTCGCTTTATATATTGTTAATTAGACCTAATTTAGGCCTCAAAAAACCTCATTAAAATTCTGATTAGTGCTGTTGGCAAGCAGCCATCTAAAAAAGCCTCTATTTCTTCCTTTGATAAGTTTGAAGCTGCTATAACAAACAGTAAAAATAAGATCACAGCCCTCTTTCTCATGCCAACCAACATAATGTATTCTCCAGGTCAAAGCCATTTAAAGGAAAATAGAGGAGGAGAACATCTTTATTTCTCTCTCCATACATGCTGTCAGGTGGCTACTGGGGTATGTTTATGCCCTTTGGCAATTTGAAACAAACAAATAATTAAAAAACCAAAATGAAATAATAAAGCAACTAAGTCCACAAAACTGGCTAGGAAAATGCTAGTTGTAAGCCTTCAACACCAACTTACTCTGCAAGATAATTAATTAAAGGGTTACTTTAAGGCTTTAAAAATGAATGGGAATAAAAATAATACAAATCTGGTTTGGTATTATATTAGTTCTGCCTGATGCTTTCAGTATAACTTTCTGATGCTTTCAATACAGCTTGTAGTCTAAATGCTTGACCAGGAAAACATACAGACAAGAATATCTTGAGTCCAAATACAGCCAGTTTTGCACCCACATTGCTGCAAATCAGAGCAGATAACTTTAAGAGAAAACATGGCATTAAAAAAAAATAAAAGAAGTCAAAGGCAGAATAAAGCAACAAACAATAACAGGGCTGCTTTGCTTCCTTGTGGAGGGGTTGATATGGTCCAGCTGCCAGCTATCATTGTATTCATCTCAATTAACTTCAACATTTCACTTTAATGAAGAAAAACAACTTTACGAAGCTGAACGCTGTTTGAAACGGCAACCATTCCGTGTGTCCTGTGTGCACTTTGTGTCCGTGCACATCTGTCCTCGCAGGAGACCGGAGCGATCAGCCCGGTGTTCCAGAGGAGCCACCGGGAATTGTGCAGAGGCGGGGGAGAGGCAGGAGGGCTCCGAGCCTGTCCCTGTCCCTCGGAGCACAATCCCCACCGTGCAGCTGCTCCATCCCACGGCACTGCCCACTGGTAAGACAAAGCCAAGCTGTGATTATGGGAAAATACCTCCTTTTCCTTCTGATGAACAACAGAGCTGTGCCACTGAAATCCAGCTCGGGGATGCTCTCTATCAGTAAAGCTGATTCTCTCTTGGAATATGCATTAAAAAAAGAAATCCAAGTTACTAATACTCTGTTTTCCCAAGCTCTTTTAAACTGTAATCTTTAGAGATCTAATCAGACTTTCTGTATCAAATAAAGTAGGGAGATGCACGCTCAGATTCCAGGGTGCATTTGCCTCTTAACACAGTGTTCAGCCTCTATGTTGCATTGTGATATTTGCATAAGTAGTTTTCCAAAAAGCTGGGGAGCCTGGTAGGCTGGTATTTAACATATTCAGTGTTCATGTTCTCATATGAGATAGCAACTAGTCTCCAACTGAAATTTCTGATGAGAGATTTAAACAGAATAAAAGGGGCCATAAGAGAGAGGGTGATTTAGCAGAACCCCCTGGCTGGGGGGTACCTGGGGTACCCAGGAAGGACACTGGGGACTGGCAGCAGTAACAGGAACCTGCTCAGCTGCTGCACAGGATTGACACGGGGAGTACATGAAAATAGAAGGGGAAGAAACCCCCTGGTCTCATCGACAAGATTTAATTAATCTAAACCTGCATATGGTTAATAATGTGCATTTCTGCACTGCTTGCTGCTGTTACAATGCTTCTTTCACAAAGAGACATGGCATGATTTCAGTGCCTTTATGTTTAGAAGCCTGATTTTTGTCTGTAAGAATTTTCCCAGTCTTCCACAGCAGGTCAGGCTTTCTTACTAAAGATAAGAGAGGATTATCACGTTTCTGTGTTCTTAATAATGTAAATTCATGGGATTAAAAACTAGCTTGTGCTTTCTGCTTTTTTTTGTTTTTTTTTTTTTCCCTAAGAGAGAAACCTGGGAGCAAGGTGGATGTCACAGAAGTGACCACAGAATTACAGGACAGAAAGAAAGCCCAAGCTTAGGGCACGAGGCCGAGTCACTTCAGTGACTTTCACAGATCTCGTTGAAGAACATGGGCTTGCAGTATCAAGCTGTACAGATCCAGAGCTGATAAGCCCATGCATGCGGAATACTTCAGGCTAAATTCTGCCTGACCTTCCCCGGCACCATGCCTCCGGCAAGCTCTCTGAAAGCAGCCATTTGAAGTCAGAGAAATCTGGGTCATTGACTTCAATAGAAACTCTGATTAAGGAGGGGATGCTCAGCTCCTGCACCTTTCACTCCTCCCTTCTGCTGCAGCTCTGCCTGGGGATGGGCTGTTTCATTCTGTGCTCGTGGGTGCTCTTCTGTCTCCAGTAAAACCAATGCCAAATTCCAAAATCAAACAGCCTGAGCATGTAAGAACAGCTATTTCTAACTGTCTTCCTGCAGCATGCAAGCCAAAAGTGAGAAAGGAAGAGGAATGGAGTGCAGAGGAATAAATGGAAGGATCAAGTTGTTTTTCCCATTGGCACCAGCTGGGAGTTGTCCTTATTCAGGGGAAGGTCTGACTGTAAAACAGGCCAGCTACTCCCTTATCACTCGTCTCAATCCAGTTCTGTCATCTGGCTGCTTACACCTACCGGGTCTAAATAATTCGCCAAGGCACCAAGGGCATGAGGTGCCTGGCATGGCCTTGAGAGGCTGGTTAATGCTTTACAAGGGTAAGGTTGCTTAAAAAAGCATAGCAGAGTATTTGTTCCAAAACTGTAGTCACCACTGAGAGCCACACTTGCTGAGTTCAAACCAGGTCAGCTGCCCAGGCAAGTACATGTGTTTGATCTACTGTCATGGTAAAGGCTGACTGTAAACTTTGGCAGAGAAAATTATTAATCTTTCAACTCGCAGCATATAAGCAGTGACTAGTAATACCTATTTTTCTGAGAACTGGAATGCCTTTTGGAACCAGCCCAGATTACTTAAGAGAAGTTTCTCTGCCATCACCCAAAAGCAGTTCCAAACCTGTCTCTCCCCCATTCAATTAGACTTTAAAAAAAAAATACTAATAAAAATAATAAAAAAAAAAAAAAGGCGGGGGCAGCTCATGGTTCATTCAACAGGCATTTTTCCTCTTGTGAGGAGCCATGGCAGCTCGTTCAGCTGCACCCCATGGGGACAATAAACATCCATTTTTTAGTAATTCAGCGCTGTGGGTAGTGGCTTTCACTTGGAAAGCCAAGCAAGGGCTACATCCAGAACCTCGGGGAGGGGAGTGGGGGGGAGTGGGGGGCAGGAACTGCTCCTCGGAGCCTCTCAGCCTTCCCTCCAAAAGCTGCTGCTTTTCAGCCCCAGATGGGTGTGGGTACCTGAGCGTTCTCATGGGGCTCTCCATGGACCTTTGAGTTGTGAGTCACATAACAGAGCTGGAAATGCACTGCCATCCCAGGCCAGCCTGGGAACCTTCCACTCGTTTGGGTCACATTAGAACTAAAAGGCTAAATCTTGAGCCCTTCAAATTCTATGTTTTGTGCATTTCACTCAATCCTTTCATCCATTGCTTTGGCTCCCAAAGGGCTGAGGTGGAGATCCACTCTGTGGAAGAAACGGTGGGTATTTAAGGTACTGTAAACCATTTGCTTTTAAAATCTGTTCTGTGCTTTGACCCAAACACTTGTTCTGCATTATTTATCCCTTCCACCTTGTAGCTTGTTCTGTGTCTGCCTACTTTAGCAAGTCTTTTCTCCAGACAGAACACACTTCACAGAACCTAACGGGGGAATTGAGTGACAGTGGCAGTCCAGCTGTGACACATGCCTGACCAGAGGAGGTTTTGCTCAGCTTTGAGCTCTCACACTGCACATACAGTGCTGGCTCCCGTTTAACCCTGAAACAGAAAGAAAAAAAAATTCTTCAAACCAGTCTGTATTTGAATACATACAGACCCCTAGATTCCAAACTGTGTGGTACCTGCCTCCCAGCACAGGAGCTGGGGTCTCTCCCTCTACAAGTATCCACATTTCCCCCGAGCCATGATTATTGCATTGTCTTCCTGTCCCACTTTTATCTCACTTTTACCCTCTTCCTATATTTTTTTTAATACAAGTAGTTCCCCTGAAGATACTGGTCAGCTGCATCCCTAAAAGAACTT
This sequence comes from Neodrepanis coruscans, assembly GCA_013400695.1. Classification (NCBI taxonomy): domain Eukaryota; kingdom Metazoa; phylum Chordata; class Aves; order Passeriformes; family Philepittidae; genus Neodrepanis; species Neodrepanis coruscans. The sequence goes on from VYZS01025798.1 coordinate 30,545, forward strand.
TCACTCCAGCTTTCTGTATGGGAAAAACGAAACTGCAGTCATGTTTCCAGAAGGTATTTCAGAACAGAATTTCCAATTTCCATTACGGGCTATGCCAATGCAATGGGTAGAATGGGAACGGCTAAAAAGCAGTGGAGAAAACGCGTCTTGCGAACTGCGCTGCAGATTTGGTTTTTTTACCTAAACCAAGCAGATCAAACGCTTTGTAAAATCCGTTTAACATAACCTGGGGGCGGGGAAGTGAAATCCCGAGTTTTAAAGGACATGAGCAGATTTATCTCCGAGGGCAGGGCCAGGTCGGGGGTTCGACGAACATGTCACCAGCGTTCCCGCTGTCCCTCCAGACGGGAGATGACGGCCCGAGCCCGGGTTTCGAACCCGAAAAGCGGCGTCAGCCCCGCAACCGGCCCGGGGGAGGGGGGGATTCCTGCCAGGGCGAGCGCACGTCCTGCACGGTGCCCCCCGATGGCCCCGCGGGGACACGGGAGGTGACGCGGGGTCGGTGCCAGCCCCGGCACAACCTCCTCCCGTCTGGACACGGCCACCCCCGCGGCGGGACAGCCACAGCCCCCTCCTCAGCGGGACATCACCGCACGGCAGCATCCCTTCCCCAACCCAACAGGACCGACCCCTTCTCCAATCCAGCAGCACCGATCTCTCCCTCCTCCCGGGGCTCCCCCGGTTTTGGGGGCGGCACAAGGCGCGGGGGTGGTTGCGGGGGTCTGG
>VYZS01025800.1:0-11383 GCA_013400695.1 Neodrepanis coruscans
ATTTCCTAACCCACAACAACATTTACAGTCTGTGATATCATTATAATCTAATTAAAAATGGGAGGATTTTTTAATCAGCTTTTCAGTAAGAAATAATTGGAGCTCTAGAGGCAAGAAGTCCTTGAATGGTTTACCAGTTTTACTGCTAGCATTGCTGTTACCACATCAGTCCCCATATTGGTCTCTGACAGGGCTCAATTCATTACTTTCACCTTGAAATAAAAAGTCAAGCTGGAAAACTGCTGAAACAAGCCATTTGTTATAGCTCTCACATGGTGCTCGATTGCTTCCCAGCATGTCCGTGATGCTAGACTTGGCACATTGGCCTGATCCTGCCTTGTCAGCATCAGGTCTGGAGGAGAGTGCAGCAGAATCTAACATGAAAGATATCACTACTTACGTCCTGTGGTATCTCAGGTTGCTGTTTGTCATCATTAATCTATTTTTCAACCTCAGTGGTCTGTTTCAAGAAATAGAGTAGTGCTTAAAATTAAAAGGGACTTGTATAAGTCCAGAATTGTCTGTTGCAGTATTGTCATAGCGGGCACCTGACGATGTTTTCAGATTCATGTAGCCTCGTTGCTCTCTACAACTTTCTAACAGGAGGTTGTAGCTAGATAGGGGTTGGCTCTTCTCCCAGCCAACAAGAGACAGAACAAGAGGAAATGGCTTCAAGAGGCACCATGGGAGGTTCAGGTTGGACATCAGGAAGAATTTCTTCACTGAGAAGGTTATCAAGCATTGGAATGGACTGCCCAGGCAAGTGCTGGAGTCATAATTCCTCAAAGTATTCAAGAAATGAATGTACTCTGGTCTAGTTGACAAGGTCAAAGATTGGACTCAATGATCTTGGATATCTTTTCCATCCTTAATGACTCTATGATTCTAAGATTCTGTGAAAAGCAAGGCTATACAAACCTGTGATACATACTAATTGTTTCTCTCATCTATTTCTTTTTGTTGGAAGTTAAAAAGTCCATGTACTTTCCATTACAAAAAATGAGGTGTTAGACACGAGGTGTGGGATTATTCTGAATTGTAGAATTACTCCCAGTTCACATGTATTATACAGAAAAAAAAATTAATCCTTTGGCATGAATATATAACATTCAGTCACTGCACCAAACACCATCTAGAGAAAAAGAGATCCAGCAAAGTTAAAGGTAGAACCAATTAAGGATGAGATGCCAGCCAAAACCTCCATGTGTTTAAGTCCCATTTTGAATCAGAAATGTTTCCTGACTTTCATGAATATCTGTGTTATTTATAAGCTTTTGCTAAAAACCGTTGATGAAAACTTTTCAATCTGTGCACTGTTTGCAAACTGTTCTCTTCAAATCATCACTATTCATCATATGTGTTAGCTCATGTGACTTGGTTCTTTGCAACCTGCTTGGATGCCTGAAATACATTCATAGGAAAATAATGAGTAGTATTTGTTCAGTGCAATCTGTTTAACATTCAGAAATGTTTTCCAGATAAGGAAACAGTTCTCCAATTCACAAGTAGGCAGAAGAAGAGTGTGACCTGTTGAATAGAAGTGCTCTAAATTAGAATCTAAATTAGATTTGATTATTCTGAAATATATTCATGAATATTTTACTTTGTCAAAAGTATGCAGTAAAATATTAAAAAAGGTAGGCCTTAACCATGCTAGAAAAAACTTCAGTGTTCAGTATGAATAATGACAGACACTTTATGTGGTAGATTTTCACTGCATTCATATTATGCGCATGTACAATATTAGCATTTTTCATTACTGCAATACCTGACACAACAGAGATATATAATCTTTACAGGTGAATGTTCTTGAAGACCCAAGATCCAACAGCAATAAAACATGTGGGTGTCTTTACTCAGTGAACATAAGCTAGGCTTAACACAAAGCAAAGATTAGCCTTACCAAATCCAAATTTTCCCAACCTCTGTTTCACAGAACACTAGAACTGGAACCAGCTCCATTCCAAACACCATGCTCTGAATTCTTTTTTTAAATGGTACTTTCTGAAAGTTATTAATTCCAATCAAACTCAATCTAAAACATGTTTTTTTTTTAATATCTGAAATTAAAATTTTCTTAAGGCTTATCATGATGTAATCTAGTTTCGTTAATTTTCATTAATTTTCATTCATTTAATTTCATTTGTAAATTACACAAATGTTTTTGACATAGTCATTTCGTCATGGCAATAATGTGGAACATCAAAGATGGTTTTTGAAGAAATTTAAAATTACTCAATTCCTAAAAGAATTTTATTTATGCACTACTTTTGCAATTTTTTACTGAAAGCAGTTTGTGTAGAAGTTCTATCATACAGAAAAAGGAAAAGGCTTTCATAAGGGAAGAAGTATGTTTTGACAGTTGCTTGAAAAGAAGAAAGAAATTACAGTGCCAGAAAATGAGAGTGGCAAAGTGCTGAGCTTTTAAAAACAATGTGGAGATTATATTGAAGAGGATGATATACAGAGTAAGGAAGACACATAGCTGAAGAGTGGAAGCTGGACAGAAAGTGTCCTTTGGTATGGTAATCTGTTGAAATTCTCAAAAAGTGAATCAGAGCTCTATTTTAATAGAATATGAATGATTTATCATATTCTGACAACTCACTCTCAAGACACGTAGGCAAAAACCCCTCGTTTTAACCTTTTCACACAATCAACTCCACACCACATTTCTGCTGTGAAACTTTAATGTTCTTTCAGGCTTATCTTCATCTGCAAAATGATTACGGAAAGTACCTGAACCTCTTTAGCCAATCTTACAACAGCTCTTTTTATTTGTTCTGCTATATGGTTTTTGCAAGTAAAGTACACAGTCAGCACCACTTAAGTTGCTGTTTGAAGTCAGATGCCTCTCACCTTTTTTTTGGTGGCAATAACTATATATAGTATAGTAAATAGAAGATATAAAAGCAGAAATGTAAGTGGAAAACCTTGATCTATGCAGCTTCTGAGAAGCTTTTAGGCATTAACTCAGGAAGGAATAGTGTGGAAATATTGCATATTCTTTCACTGTTCATTTCCTCAGTTCCTAAAAATATTCTTTTGCTTCATCCTTAAGCCAAGCGTGATGAGGGCAAGGTAAGCCAGCATGAAATCAGAGGATGCTTTTCTTTTTCAGAACTAAAATATCCAAATAGATCAGTATGTACTGACATACATAACCAAGGATCTGGGTTGTGTTCAAGGAAGCTGAGAGCTGGGGGTGGTTTCCTTGGAAGTGGAAGAGGATTTGTGTAACTTTGGAGAAGAAGCACTATTTTGGGAAATGGATCTTTCACCTGCAAGGAGTAGAGAATTTGGAGACTCCCGTTGCTTTGAACAAACCTCAGTATCCAACAATAACCAAATCTTTTTTAAGAGCTTTTTTCTCTGAATACATTCTACATGTTTGTCTTCTCTTTTATTCATATACAAATGAAGACTACAATGATTATTCTTTTTTCTATTCCGTTTTTTTCCTTCAGTGAAATAAGTTAATCAGATCTATTTTTAAAATTTATTTTACCCTTTCTCTATTCCCTCTGAACTTCATTTGACAGGTCTCCAAGCATGCTTTCTCTTAGTCTGTAAATAAAACAAAGGGATCAGAGTTGAAAGACTTCTGATACACTTATATAAGAAGCACAGGGAACAAATTCCAAAGGAGACAATCACAGATGTCCTCAGTATGGAAGACTACATTTGGCTTAAATTCCAGAATTAATGACTGTGCAGTTAGTTATTGTTAAAATTGAATTTACTGCCAAGTTTGTTAAAAAGCATCAGTAATTAAACTTGAAAATATTTTCTTCCTATATAAACTGATGCAGTCATATCTTAGGAGTCAACATGCATCATGATTTGATGAGTACAGCCCAGATTTTATTGCCATCTTTAGCTATTCTTTTCAAATAATTGAAACATTTTAGTGTTCTCATTTGATCAGTTAAAGTTTTGGTTACTGAAAAAAAATTAGATATTCTGATGCCAAGTAGATGTAGCTTAAGTATAACAAAAGCTGATAATTTACTGTCATGACTATTCTGGATGATGAACAGTGCTTGTAGAGAAAAGGTAAGGACCACGACACAGTCAAAGAGGCTTTTGGGAGTATCAATGAAGCTCCTTCACCACTGCATAACGAAAGAATTGGGATTTAAAGCTACTCGAAGAAACCTTTCCTATTACGAGACAGGAATGTGTTAAAGTTGACTCAGACACTGACCTATTAACTAAAAAATGCCTTGTTTTCAAACTAGTTTCTTTGGACTAGAAATTACAGTACCATAGAATCATAGAATTTCCTGAGTTGGAAGGGTCTTACAAGGATCATTAAAATCCAACTCCTGGTACTGCACAAGACATCCTAAGAGTCACACCATATGCCTGAGAGCATTGTCCAAATGCATTTTGAACTGTGTCAGGCTTGGTGCCATGACCAATTCCCTGGAAAGCCTGTTCCAGTATCCACCACCCTCTGGATGAAGAATCTTTTCCTAATATCCAACCTAAACCTCCACTGCCAGGATAAGACTTCTCAGATTCCTATTGCTGGCCACCAGAGAGAAGAGATCTAAACCTGTCCCTCCTCTTCCTTTCATGAGGAAGTTGTAACTGCAATGAGCTGTCCCTTCAGTCTTCTTTATTCTGGGCTGAACAAGCCAGGTGACCTCAGCTCACATGACCTCACATGAGTTTCCCTCTAGACCCTTCACCATCTTTGTAGCACTGCTTTGGATGCTAAATGAAGTAGATGTGTTCTGCAAGGCTGTTAACAAACACTCAAGCTGGGATATGCAGGACAAAGCCACCGCAGGCTTTGTTAGCCACAGGAGAACTCATCTCAGTCAAGATTATAATGATTACAGCATCTATAGAACCTCCCTTACTCTGCTCACATGAGGAAGGCAAGATACTTGCTTAAAACACATTACACCCTAACTCAGCAGGGGTACTTGGGATTATCACATTTAAACTAAAACAGATTTTGTAGCTGGGTTTGACTGTTTTTTGTTGTGTTTATGTTTGTTTGTTGTTGGTTTTTTAAATGTTGGGTTTGGTTGGTTGGTTGGTTTTTCCATTGTTGCTGTTGTTGCAAAACTTAGAGATTTTATGAGTGTCTGGTGTAAGGGTAAGACTCAAGCCCCAAGACCAATACTTAGAGACACTGTGATCTAATAATTCCCAAGAGTCAGCCAAAACTGTTTACTGAACCACTCATCTTCTGACTTGAATTGTGTAGCTGTTTTTTTCCTCTTAAAACTTTGATGAACCTCCCCTTGAACAGCTGCATGGAAGAAATATTTGATGGAAGGCTCGATTTCAAACTGATGCAAATAGACTTCAAACTAGTTTTCCAGAACCAAGGTCTTGCTAATTGCCCTATATCATCTTAATGTCTGCAAATAAAACATTTATACAGGTTTCAAATTGCTCCTCTTGAAAGCTGGATATTAATTAAATTTGTTCCTATGGAAGCACCTTAAGCTTCTCTGCCCACTCACTTTCTTATTTGTTTATGCACTTGCACTATAAAAATAGTTCATTAAAAGAAAAATGGAAATCATGTTCAGATGCAGAATGAAGTCTCCTCAGTTACTGAGTTTGAAATGCTGCCATAAAAAGCAATGTTTTCTAATGAGACACATTTTGTAATGTTTAATGAAAGGTAAAATGAAGACTTAAAAAATGATAGATCATAAAAAAGCCCATATTTAATGCAGCATAAGGGAGAGAGATTCATGGTTCTGGTGCATGCACATTTAGCAAGTGTTTTCTGTGGCATATCTGCTTTAACTCAGTAGAGTTTGCAAAATCTGTTTTAGTTCCAGAGTAGAAGTGATTCCATTTTTTTTTTTTTAATTCATCATGGTACCACTCAATTATCTCTCTTAATATTTTATATACATATGTATATACATATGTTGCATGATATGTACATATGTATTTGTCACATTCAGGTAGACAGCTAGACTGAGTATTCTCTATTTTAGTATTTTCTGAATTTCTCTAAATATGCCTTTTTCTTGGGATCTGGTTTTCTTTTTTTTGTTTGTTTGTTTGTTTTGCTAATGGCTATGCTTTTATTTAGATCCAGTGAACAGGGCGTGTCAGAAATCCTATGGCCATAATAAGATCATTGGAGACATTTGACTTAATATGACTCTGAACAACCTGGTCTATCTAACCATCTCTGCAATCTCTGAGCAGGAGGTTGGATTAGAGGCAAAAAGAGGTCACTTCCAAACACAATTATTCTATGATACTTTATTTTCTGTAGGCCAACTGGAACAGTGCTTGTATAATGTTGTCAACAAGACTAAATTACCTGTATGACTTATTTTGGAAGGGAAGAATTTATCAGTCTTTGCCCAAAATGAGAAGAAAGACATCAAGTTCAACTCTTCTGTAGAAAAGACCTGAATGGATTGTCTCAATTCTTATGATTTAAAATTAATAAGAGAATTATAAGATTTAAATTGTTCAAGACATATTAAAAATGAGTGGCCTTCAGAGACAACTGATTGATGATAAAACGAAGCAATAGTAAGACTATGAATAAGTAAAGTGAGGGTAGTTCTTTTTGCTTGAAAGTCTTTCAGTGAAACTAAGAGAAGTGTGGGGGCAAGCGTGTGGGTCCAGGTTAGCAAACTGTTGCTATTTGTCTCCGAAAGATATATATCTAATCTTCTTTTAGATGACTAATGAAATATTTATTAATTTTCTCTTGTTCCAGGCACCAGAACAGAGCAACATTTCAACAAAAACCTGCTCAACTAAATGAATTGTCACACTCTGCAAAGACTGGAGTTTCTATCACAGAATCAGAGAATATACTGAGTTGGAAGGGACCCACAAGGATCATCAAGTCCAACTCAGCCCTGCACAGAACCATCCCCAAGATTCACACTTATGCAGTATAGATGAATTCTTTCCTCTAGTATACTATGTAAAAAATGCAGGTATCCTTTCTAAATGGCTATATGCTCCACATTAAACTTCTTGTCCTAAAAATTCAGCATATAATTAACTCAGAATTTAGCAAAAACTGTTCTATGCATTTATCTATAAAGTCAGCATGATTTGGTAATCTTAAAGGCTCGATTCTGTCCAGAAGTGAAGCTCTTCAGCCCTTGGTAAGACATTTGAGAAATCCATATAGAAAACTCTGAAGAGGAGATAAAGACTTTTAAAGGAACTGGTAGGTCTGGGAAATTACTGCAATGGAGTTTGAGAACTTTAATTTATAATTAAAAGGTATGGTTTATAGTTTATAATTAGAAAAGACCCATGAGATTAAGAAGATTATTTTTGTAGCTATTCAAAGCTAATTCTTGCACTTCATTTCATCTTTTGTTTTCACTAAAGATACTGGCAGGGAAATAAGATCATATCAGCAGAAGTAAGTGATGACAAAAAAAATGGGATTAATTATCCAGGTAGTGGAGTATTAGATTAGCATACAAAAGGATTTTCTGCCCATGAAGACTGAAAAAACTGCCCTAAGATAAAATTTGGAGGAAGGGTTAGAAGTTTTGAAAGTCTGTTATAAAACCAACTCTCCTCAGCAGAAAGCAAAAGAGAGGGAAGATATAGAGGTAGTAACTGGCTCACAGAGACAATGAACCAGAAGAGCCAGGATGTCAGGAGAAAACATTCTGAGATGTTTTAGGAGGGATTTTTCCATATAAAGAGGGAAATTTTACTGCCATTGTGACTGACTGTCTCGGTTTGGGGCGGTGAAAGGGTTATTTAACCACTACTTGGATGAGAGCTTGTTTGAGGAAATGCAATAAGATTTATTAAAAATAGAAATAAAAATAAAGGTATATATGTATATATATGTATAAATGGTACCAGCCATGCCTCCCCCACACCCAAGACCACACCCCCACCACATGACCCTAAGAAATGCAAAAATACCCTGGACCCAGCCACCCAAAAAAACTGAACACCCCAAAACAAAACAATTATTGAAAACTGTGACACCAAAAAGGGATTCAGCTGCAGAGCAGAGTGCAGGATCCCCCTGCCACAAGGGGGATCTGCCACAGCCTTCTGCTGTGTGAAACACCAGGGAGGGCAGCTGAGGTGCAAGGGAATTCAGGGATACCGGGACACAGAGAAGCGGCAGGAGACAGCCCTCAGTCAGGATGAGAAGGACGAAGAGTTCTACAGGGGAAGCTGGACCACCTCTGACAGAGCGAGACCACCTCTCTCTCAGGACTATCCCAGGAGCAGAAGAGCATGAGCCCCGGAGCCTTTAAAAGGCTCTGAAGTTCCGCCCTGCGCTGACCACACTCTCCCGATAAGAAGCGACTCCAAGATGTCAATCCTATCTGCCTTCCACTGGTTTACAGCGTAAAAGATGGTGGTGTCCATGCTGAGACATGCGGCTGGAGTGTGATGCTGGGTGGCCACCCATTTGCATGCTACCACCACTGCTGGGAAATGTGCCTGGGAGCCACCCTGCAGTCCAAGTGGACAGGAGTTGGTGCCGCATCTGCCACCACACTGCTGACCCCCACCTTTCCACTGCTGCCATGATCCGGGAGTGGGCTCCCCTGCGCGTGCCGGGGCAGGCAGTGCACAGGGGGCAGGGCTGGGGCCATCCCAAACTCATTCCAGGAAAGGGAAAAAAAAGACAAAAATGAAAAAGATTCAACACAGTTACACATTGCAGGTACTTCCTGGGCACTTAAACCATGACACTGGCTTGAAATACAATTTACACCTCTCATAAGCATTATTCAAGAGCAGAATAAAAATTATAATGTGGTTACTGGAATGGAAGAACAGAGAAACTATGAAAAAAATTATGCAAAAGATTCCTTCCTTCAGACTAGCAAAATGAAAGCTTATAAATACCTGCAAGCAGGTAAACACCAGAAAGAGATAGAAATCAAAGGACAAATGGAGTATAAATTGATCTAAATATGGCTAGGCATGGGAATTAGAAGAGGCCTTGGATTAGTGCAGATCAACCATTCACTTGGAGTAGTGGGTACAGATCACATAACTGCTTTTAAGAGGGAGTTTGGTAAATGCATGACTAGTGTGATACGACAAGACTTCCTGTGATGTTTGAGGGCTGGAACTGGTTGCCCAGGAGATCAGTTCCTAAGTGGATAAACAGTTGGTGGAGACAAGGGGGAATAACCCAAGCAATACATAATGTTGGGACTTGGATAAAAAGAAAGCCAGAATTCATGGAATTCATTTATGCATTTAGGAGATAGATATATATTTAAAAGAGAATTTTATGCTCACCCTATAGAAAACACATAGGAATCAGAAATTTCAAAGGGAAATTCATTCCACCAAAACAGAAATATATAAGACCAGGGGATGTGATCCTGTGCAACTTGCTCTAGATGAAAATGCTCAGCAAAGAGGTTGGACTAGATGATCTGTGAAGTCTTTTCCAGCCTCGACCATTCTGTGATTCTATGATTCTTGTGAAGAGAACTATGTTTTTCTAAATCCTTCTCGGTGGAAAATAGCAAGAACACAAAAGGCAGTCTTACATATCCAAACCTAGATTTTCAATGGCTGTAGTTAGCTGAAATTAATCTTGCCATATCTACGTGAAAATGTGTGAATAAGTGGGGAGCTATACAGAGAGATGTGAGAAATTCTACTGCATAGAGGAAAATAAGGGCAGTGATTTAGCCTAATTCCTAGTTTTATAATAACCTTGATATTTCTTCAGCATATAAGTTACATTTGCAAGTGATTATCTTGGCAATAGAAGTGAGTTGATAATGACAGTGTATGCCTCAGAGAAGTCCTGTTAAAGATGTGTGTTGGAAGAGTTGAAAGGTGAATGTTTCATCTAAAGTTATGAAAATCATTCTCTTCTAATTTTCTGTCAATGTTTCTTAAAGTTACAAAGCTATTGCTACCTAATTTCATTTGATCTGAGTAGAAAGGGAAGCTTATAAACATATTTTAAGAAATTAAATTTTGGATCAACAAACTGTTCTCTACCACATTTACTATAAACCCATAACTTGTTTCTTATGTTAATCTGAGTGCTGAGTTCTAAAACATTGTGCAATTTCTTCTCTGATATATTCATAGAATCACGGGTTGCATTGGAACGGGCCTTAGTTCTATCTTCTCTGGGACACTTGAAGGGGGTTTATAAGAAGTCTGAAAAGGGACTTTTGATAAGGGCATGTAGTTGTAGAACAAGATGTGATGCCTTTAAACTGAAAAAGAGTAAGTCTAGATTAGGCATTTGGAAAAAATTCTTTCTTGTGAGGGTGGTGGGACACTGAAACAGGTTGCCCAGAGAAGTTATGGATGTCTCATCCCTGGAAGTGTTCAAGGTAGGCTGCATGGGGCTTTGAGCAACCTGATCTCATGGACGGTGTCCCTACCCATGGCAAAAGGGTTGAAACTGGGTTGCTTTTAAAGTCCTGCCAACCCAAACCATTCTATGATGATTCTATGACTCTTATTGCCTTTGACGTTCCTGGACGGAATTATTTCTATAGGTTGTTAACTTTCCTGTCTTAATCCCTGGATGCTTGCACAATTTCTCTGTATTCTTCTGAGTTTACCTGTCCTCACTTCAACCCTCTTGTTTTTGTTTAAGTTTGTTCAGGAGCTCCTTGTTCATCCATGTGAGTGTCCTGGTATTTTTGCCTAACTTCCACTTCATCAGGATGTATTTTTCTCAAGGTTAGAGGTTAGAGGATGTAAACCTTAAATATTAGCCAGCTTTCTTGGGCCTCTCTTCCCTTCAGGACTTCATCCCATGATACTATACTAAGCAGATTCCTGAAGAGGCCAAAACCTGCCCTTCTGAATCAAGAGTCCAAGAGATATCAGGGTGCTTGAAGTCCTCCATGAGGACCAGGGCTTTTGAATATGTCACCACTTCTGTGTGTGCTTAGAGGGTCTCATCTGCTTGATCCTTTAGTCAGGTTGCCTATAGCAGACCCCCTCTATAATGTCACCTGTCCCTGCCTGCTCTTTAATCCTGATCCAGAGGTTGATTTGGTCAACTCCTCATCCATTGCCAGATGAGCTCCATGCACTCCAGCAGGTTATTGACATAGAGGGCAACACCGCCTTCTCATCTCTCCTGTTTGTTCTTCCCAAAGATCCTATATCCTTACATTCTAACACTCCAGTCACAGAAGCCATCCCACCACATCTCCGTGGTGCGAATTAGATCACCGTCCGCAGGCCTGTGCACTTCTTTAATCCTTCCTGTTTATCCCCCATGTCAATTTATTGGCTGGAGAGGCTGGAATTCCTTTGTGCTGCCCTTCAGGGGCACTTCTGCTCACCTCTCCAGTCTCTGGGCACCTCCTGCTGGCACTGGCATCCAGATGGTATTAGTGGGATGATGGAGGTCCCTTCCCCTGTCCTATTAGAGGCAATCACT
>VYZS01025801.1:4803-16809 GCA_013400695.1 Neodrepanis coruscans
ACAAGGAGAGTTGACTTGGAAGTGTCCCTTAGTTCATCAAAGAGTAATTTGGCATCATCATCATGGCTGGCAGGTGACTTCCACAATGACATTCACATTATTTGTTTGTCCCTTCGTTCGTACCTATAGGCTCTCAGATGTGCCATTGCCAACTATGAGCTCCATACATTCTAGCCTGTCTACTAGATACAGTGACACCCCTTTGCCTCTTCTGCTCTGCCTATCCCTCCTGAAGAGCCTGTAACCATCCAATAGGGTGTTCCAGTCACAGAACTAGTCCCACCAAGTTTTACTTACGCCAATGATTTCAAATCTCTGGGACTAGGCCAATAGAAAGGTGGCATGGAAGTGTAGTTTTCTACTAGACTCAAGTTTGAAAAGTAAAAACCCAGAATGTTTTGGAAGGAGTCCTCCACAAGAGCACTGAGCATGTGTTTGAATCAGTTTTTATACTTTCCCTATAATCTGCAATGGCTTTGTTATGCAATCAGCCTTTTCTGCTGGGCAACACCAANTACGCTGCCTGCATTAGTGTAGAAACATTCGAGGTATTGTAGCCAACACCTCTTGAGGAAGACTGAGGGAGCCCATTAGTGCTGGTTTTCTGAGGTTTTGACATCACTCATCACTGGTGAGCCTGGTTTTGCCCCTTTCCCCTCTCCAAGCTCTGTCAGTGAGCACTGTGCTAGAATGTTTTTACCCTTCTGAGATTATGTCAGATGATAGACTGATTTAATAAAAAGTAGACTCTCAGGAACAATGACTGTCTCTTTTCTGTCCTTTCCAATAAAAATATCTGTTAGGCTCATGAACTTCTCCAGGCGCATTCTGACATCTTGAAAAGATGACAATTTTACTTGACTAAACATACTGCATTACACTGTCCTTGAGATTTCCCATGTGAATTTGCCAAGTAGCGTGTATGTGCAGTTTATTCACTCCCTGACACTTTATTTCTTAGCTTGTGAGTTTATTTTGAGGCTTCCAAAACAGTGCTTGCAATATGTCATTTGCCTGCTACTGTTAGAAGTTCCTTATATTCCTAAATATTCCTTAATATTTCACATATGAGAAAGCAGTTTTTGTTTGTTTTGACTAGTGATGCCATAACTTTTACTATGTATAAATTTTCTGAATATAGGACTTCAGCTTTTTTTATTTCAAACTAATTTGTAATGGTAGGTTCTTCTCATGTGTACTATCATTCTGTGTAGAGCATATGAGTAAGCGTTTAGGTGCTTTTAATCTTAGGACTGTGCTGCACTTCTATATCAGCTTCACATGTCCGTGAATAGAGAGGGAAAAGCCAGTATCACATTCCATGGAAGAGGAGTGAGGCCTTGAAATATGATACATGATTAACTCCTAAGATGGAAATCAGTAATATCTGCAAATTCAGGCATTTTCTGAGTTTCTAGTAGGCAGGACCTACTATTTTCTGGAAACATCACAGAAGTACAAGTATTGTCTCCATATACCACTAAATTTCTTCAAATTTCTTCAAATCATATTATTTTTCAGCTTTTTTTCATGTTTGCTTCTTTGCAAAATACAAATGGTCAGTGCTGAGCAATACACTGTACAGCACACTTTCCAGGCCAGACTGAATTGTGATAGTTGCTTTCTCTGACTGGCTTTACCTAGGCCATGAGTGGATACTGAGCAAATGTCAAGCCTAAACTTTGCAATTATGCTGTTATGGAAAAGATAATTCTGTTGGGATTTAAAGATTTCAGACAATAGATGTTGATTATTTTTCATCACAGCTTTCTTTTTATCACAGCAGTTCTCTTTCTGCTTCCTGTATTGGCAGAGCAAGGTCCCAGACAGATTTGCTCTTGAGGCAGAAGCATTGGGTTTTTTTTTCCTTCTCTCCTCTTCTGCCCAGGATCTGAGATGAATGAACAAATAGTAGATCCAGTCACTTGTTTGTTGGGTTTTTTGTTGTTTGAATTTTGTGTTGAGTTTTTATTATTATTTTTAAAATGCAATACCCTAAACTTATGTAAACATCATAGAATGAAGTTGAAGAGCTTGCATATAGAATCACATATGCTGAGTATGTTTTTTTTCTACTGAGATCCTTTACTCACATACTTATGTCTAACCTTGCAGCAGTCTGTAAGTCAGTGGTTCCCTGCTCTGATTTCTTCAAACTTTGTAAACTTAATTGTCATAGAAGAATGAAAGAAGAAGAGATTTTGGCATCAATGCTGTCTCCTCTCCGCTTTAAAAATCATGCATTTGAACAGTCCAATAATGGTCCACTACTTAAACTGTAACTCTGCTTTGGGACAATTCTTCAAAATGCATTGCAGAGTCTGGCAATCCACATATATTTAAAGAAAATACGAAAAGGATTGCCATGTGACCTCCTGTTGTGTTGCCACTTTTATAATGTTCCTATCAATTAAGTTTTCTTTTGTGAATCTGAAAAACTGTTTAGCTCTGATTTTTCAGACATTCAGAGAGTAAGCTTCTAAAGTCTTTGGGACATAATGGCACACAGCAACTTAGCTGCTCGTTCATTCTTACAATGGCACAGTGGTTTCCTCTCACATACTTCTGTATGCAGAGGAGCCTGCACCTGCAAACTAACAGCTAAAATGTGCTGTAATACAAATATCAGTTCTCAAGACTTTTACCAGCTGTGGAAATAAATTACCTGGCTGCAGTACTCTGCATGATACATTATAATCCTTTTTTGTTTTGTTTTTATCCTTTTTCTTAGTGCTATTTATGTGTCAGAAATCCTTAGGCTCTTTATGCCTACTTGTTTCCTCAAGTGGCATTTGCTCAGGCCGAATTTCTTGTTAGACTTGTTTCCAGATCTTTTTCCTTCCCTATTGTGAGTGAGGAATGGGCAATAGGTACAGCTAATTCCCTCCTAAAAGAGAAAGCACAGAGAGAGCAGTAGCTGCAAACATCTCCCAGCAAAGCTATAGACAGAAAACAAAGCTGTCAGCAAAATGGTATGTTTTACTCTGTGCTTGGAAGAGAAAGAAAATGACCAGGAATGCATCTGCATTGAGGGGTCAGGGGACTTGCCATATCACCCCTTCATTATGGTTGGCCTTTACTCTGAAGAAGTGACTCATGGCATGGGAAATAGATGGTGATCCTTGCCTAACTAGAAGGATTAATGTTGATGAAATGTTTTAATTTCATCTACGGTTCATTTTTACAGTTAAAAGCTACATTCAGAAAAGAACTACCACAATCCTAACCAGATGCTGGCCTGCCTTCTGTATTGGGCTTTCTAATGCTATTCAGAGTAAAACTGCCACTGTATTTGGAAAGGACTGAGTTGGGGATGGAAAGGAAAAATGCCCACTTTATAAAATGGTATGTTTTATTCAGAGACGGCTGACTATGAAACAGAAGTAGAATAAAACCTAAGAAGGGCAAAGGCACACCTACACAGATGCCTGTGTTTGTCATAGATTTCACCTCCAAACACGTGTTTAATGTTGCTATGTTTTTGCCACTTTCCCCAAATGCCTGACTATACTTAAACACAACAACTGTGCAGTTCCACTGGATTTTAGTGCGTCGACAGCCAACTATGGATCGTAGAATCATAGAATACAGTGAGTTGGAAGGGACCCACAAGGATCATTGAATCTGACTCCTAGATGGAGGTATCGTTTGATAAAACATGACTTCCAGTAAAGATTTTAGAGTATTTTTGTTGCATTTCATTTATTACATTTATATTTTACAAGTTTCTCCTCCCAAGAAATTAATATAGAAACACTCACCTTGAGAGAATCTTGAATAAAATGAACAAATCTCCAATGTTATTGTTGGGTTTTTTCTGTTAAGCTATCAGTAGGGCCTATTAAAAACTTATATAATTAAATGACACTCTGTGGCTCACTTCCAATGTTTTTACATAATTTAGAAGAATTTTAAACTAAAGGTAATGCTTATGTTAATGACCCTACTATATTATACATATATGAATCTTCTATTATCTCCTATTTCTGATGAGTTATGATGAGAGTAACTATTCAATGCCATCTTTAGCTTTCCCTATTCTGAAGCCTCTCTGTATTTCACAATGCTTGGATTAACAAAAAAAGGCCCTGATAAAGGGCCAGGACTGCCACATCTTTGCCATTTTTTAGGTTGGTTTATGTTAGTGTTTATTTTCCATTTCCCCAGTTGTTACCATCCATGATGGATCATAAAGTTGTAGTGAGGGAAACATTCAAGTTAATACTGCTGCAACAGACTGGAATATCTGTAGCAAACAAAATAAACTACTGATGTGCTCAATATTGGGAAAATATAAGGCAAGTAGATTGTTTTGAAAGAATAAAAATTTGGTGATATTTACAAAGGTGTAGAATGTCTTACTTACCTTGTAGTTCTAACAGTACTAGCTATGAAGAAGCTTACAATGTATTTATTTTTTGCATGTCTTATGCAAGAGTCTTATTCAGCTCTGGGTTTTTTCCCTTACACAATGGAAAAGGCAAAGAGCAGGTTTGTTTCCTTTGCTGGCCTTTGCAGAAAAACCTGTGAAATGAAGCATAACTCTTTTATGAATGGGATCCTGTAATAGCTATATTTGTGAGTGTAACTACATTAGAAGTCATTGTGGTGTCTCAGTACATTCTTGGACGATTTCCCAACTCTTGCTGCATTTGAAAGAACTTGATGAGTATCCCATAATTCAGGTTTTGACACTGTATGTCTAGAAAGGGGGAGGTCAGAAAATGTGAAGTGAAAAGGAACTGTACTCTTTGTACTGAAGTCACTTGAGGCAGGCTCTTTAGATTCTGAGCACAAGAACTTTTAAAAAAATACCACTTTTTTTTTTTTTGGTTAATATCCATTAATTAATGTCTTTCAGCTGCTTTTCTCCTGCTGCAAAAGCAGAAATAGGATCATTCTTTTTCCTAAGTCTGTAAATTAATATTGAACCACTGTGCAATGGAAAGACTACAGATACTTGAAAAAAAATATTTATTTACAAGAGTGTTTAATGTAAACCAATAGAGTACAAAGGAAATAGGTCAACAGATTTTTTTTGTCTTAATTGTTTCCTTCAGAAAGTAAGAATTTGTCTTCTAGAAAGTGCTCCACTGATCAGGAAAGAAGAGTTACAGTTCATACATCACTTTGCAAAAGGATCAGCACAGGAGTATGAAAGACACTTTCAGAAAATGGGAGCTCTGACATTTCTGGTAAAATTTAACCTAAACGTGACACAGAGAGAGTGCTGATCTTTTTTTTCCTTCAGTCTCATCCCTTCACCAGGATGATGGCAGGTCCACAGATTATTTCTGCTTTTAATTAATTTCCCGAGTTCCATCCCAGCTCCTGCTAATTGTATATTGTTTTTTTGGTTTTTTTAATATGACAAAGAAATTACAAACAAAATTTTAAGGACATGGTACAGTTGCATCAAACTTCAGAATGTCTGCATTACTGGAGTATGTAAATTGTTCAAATCAAAAGTCCTTGGCATCTGCAAATTGGAATGATTATATTACCAAACACCAAGGATAAACCCCAAATTTCTCGAATCAACAAATTACCTAAAGCCAGAGTAATGTGTGTGTGTAGTTTGTTTTGTGTGCATGCTATCTCAAGTTACAGTGAGTCTGTGGAAATTCAGAAAGGTAAATATTTCTGTCAGCTGATAGTTTTATGAGTCACATTCCTTTGTTGTCCTGGGTCAATGAAATCCTAGTACCATCGGGGTTTAGCAGAAGATCTATTAAAAGAGTTTCTCTGTGATTTTTCCTGCAACGGAAACAGTATTTAAAGTTATTACTATGTCACAGTAAAGAAATATTTGTGCATTCTTGATTGCCCCAGCTTTCCGAATTGAACTATTTTTTAGGTTACCAGTACAGCATAACTGTGGTTACAGAGTTAAGGATCTCTGATCTCTTTAGCTTCCTAGAGCTATCACAACAAGGTCTGGAGAAGACAGGGAGGATTCATGGTGGAAGTATATTCTTTTTGTTATTAGAAGATTACCTTGAAAATAATGTTGAAGGCAAGTTACCAGAGCAATATTGTGTGATATGCTACATATTCCCATACCTTCTTGTGTTTAGTCAACAGGTCTCTAAACTGCTGAGGTAGCTTTTCCACCTTAGGCCATTAGTGTTTGACATCAGGACATCATAATGTACACTAATTCATTTTTTTGAGAGAAAACAGCAACAACATTTCTGAAAGGCTCTTAGAAAAGGTACATCTTTTTTTGCTCTAGGGCTCGACTCCTGTTCCTGCTGAACTGAGCCAGTGTGTAAAATGAGAACTGATATCAGCTCAGTAGGCACCGGAGGACGGGTCCATCAACAGCCTGGAACAACAGCAGCAGCTGTAAGTTTTTTCTGACTGTAGCTGCCACCATTTCCTGCAGATGACACATAATGCTAAACTACAACTGCAGAGACATCATGACAGAATCTATCAAATAAAAGACTATAAAACAAAGCTTTATTGAAAACTCCAGGTTAAAGTCAAACATTATTTCCTCTGATCTTCAGGAAACCATGATAACCAAATTACTGTAGGCAATACTTCATGCTTGCAGTCAGACTGAGAACTTAAGGAGCATCTGTTTATTCTCAACTAAAAGTCTTTGGTCCTCCCTAAGTCATCTCTGCCTCTTATCCTCCATATACTGAATCTCACATGCATTCATTGCAAATTTGTCCATTCAGCAGCAAGGCATCTCAACCGGCAAACGCTCTCTGCCCTGCACAAAGTGTCCTCTCCCTTCTCTTCAGGTGCAGAACTTAGCCACTGTGAACAAAGAGGGAAACAATCACTGTTCACCGATCAGCTAAGCTCTGTACCTCGCCAGAGAGGTCTCCGTCTCACAGAGATCATTTTCGGAGGAGGGTCTTCCATGATGCTCTGCTGCTTTCCTCTTTTTTGGTTTGGGGTTTTTTGGTTGGTTGGTTGGTTTTGTTTCATGGATGGAGAGGATTCCACGCTGTGCGCAGATCAGATAGTTATGGTGAGTTTCATGCTAGCAGCTGCGGTCATGGCTGCGTGGTAATCCCTGGCAATGTGATTTTAATCTTAAGTCACAAATCATCATGCCAGGAACCCAAACAGCCACAACATTAAAAGAAAACTGAGCAGTCACATAGAGTATTGCACTCAGTGTCTTTAGACTTTATGTTATAGCTCACTATGCACTTCTAGTCTGTCTGAGAAGTCAAAAGGTCAATTATAGACTGTTGCTAACACATGCATACAATGTAATTTTCCTGTCCTGGATACTTAGCATTAGAAGCTGGTAGAAATTTTGATTTTATTATTGAAGGAACTATAAGAACACAGTTCCTAGTACAGTAGTAGAAGAACAAACTGCATTTCCATGTTTCTGACCTTCAGAAGGTGAAAACATCTAACAGATTAAGAATTGTAACTCTGATTCCTGTGAGTCCTTGACAACTGGGAGTACATGAGAGTCTCTTAGCTCTACCTGTTTTAAAAGGTGGCCCTCCTACCCCATAACTGATATCCTAGGACTCTACAGTCTGATTCATCTTTCCCAAAAAAGTTTTCATGGCAGTTCTTGACACCATTCTTGCCTATACAGAAGAACAACATGGCTTTTCATAAACTTGCCTTTATATTACTTATCATTTGCTGTACTTCATATAAATACAGTTAACACCACAAATCAAGTGGAACTCACTGTCAAATACTGCTTGAACAGGAGAAAAAGATTTCTGCTTGATATTAATTAGATGATGATGATTTTGCTAAATTAGATGCCTGAATTTTGATACCACAAATTAACTGTAAGGTTAAGTGAACAACCATGGCAATCAGTCTGTCAGGTAAGTTACATTATTAATCAAAAATCTGAGGTATGCTATACTGGGAGAACCTTTATACCAATCTTAATTGCTTATATGTTAAACATGCATGTGCAGACACTGTAAGGTATTTTCAACTACTCAAACAGGCTGAAAATTGGAAAGTATCATAGAAAATTACCAGTTTATAGCATACTGCAATCTTTATTTCATGAATATCTTTTGCAATTTTGCTTCTTTGGTGATTTCTCCCCGTTAATTTTGTAAAGAAGCTAGCTTGTTCATGTTATGACTACACTTCTTACCTCATAATCAAATCTTCAAATGCCTCACTACCCTTAAGTGTTTAAAAACATTTGAATTATCAGCTTGTTCTCACATGATTCAGTTTTTCTTCCAAGTTCACAGCTTCATATTTTCACTGTGGGATCAGACTCTTTTCAAAGACTGTGCTGCCTATCAAGTAAACATTCAGCTCCACTAAATAGAAATGCTCCTTGCACAACTGCAATTTCTGTAAGCAGAGTTCAGAATATAGCATGAAAAACAACTATAGGCAGAGACAGGCAGCCTTTGGCCATTTAGATTTACAGTTGCCTCTTATACAGTCCGTTACAACATTTACAAGGGCATTCTTCATTTTCTCTAGCTAGTACCTACATGTAACTCACTGCTCCTGCAGCTGGGCTTAAAAGAAAGAAAGAAAATACTAGCAAGATACTTAACAAGAGTTACTTCTTGACCTAAGTAGGCACAAGCTGTACAGTATGCCAAAGTTTATGACATTTAATGAGCTCTGCATATTCTTTCTGTATAAAATAAAATCAGGGTGTTTAGATTAAAATGAAGAATCACCTTTTCAGAATAACATCTCTGCCACCACTTTGGCTGAGGACACATCCATATGTTCTTGTGCTGAAGCAAAACATTTACGTGCAAGTTCTTGTTGTTTTGCATCTTCATTCACCATTAATTCACCATAGAGATACACACCCATAGCCTGAAAGAGGAACATAACAGACAAGCATCCTACCACCAGTAACGACGAGCTAGTCATTCCATTGACCTCCAAGTATTCTTTCTAACTAAAAATTAAAACAGACAATTCAAGCCGCAGAAAATACCATATACTCGATTACACATACCCTCCCCTAAAAGGAAGTAATTTTCTCAGGATCTCTTTAGGCTAAGGATGGTTGTCTATATGCTGTGCTGAGTGTGTAAAAACAGATTATTAATACAAGAGGTCTATGTTATTTCATAACAAGAAAATTTCTCACTCCACTTTCCTTGCCACTTTTCTTTGATTCACAACCTGATTTTTTTTCTCAAATGTTCCTTAAGAAAACAACTTGTCCTTCCTTCAACAAGATACGCATTTTCTTTCCAATTGGGATGTTTAAACATACACCCATGAACAAAGACTAAAGCAATCTACTCTATAGTTCTCTTCTGGCAATTCAGTAATTGGACAGGTCTGTGTTTCAGACTCCTCTTTACATCTGAGATACATCTGAACATGCACAAATAAATTCTGGTTTGGTAAGAAGGCAGGCTTTTCCTAACTACTCATTCTATAAAAAAGTAATGGGGCACTGCGGGATGAGATCTGGGTCCCTTTCACCACTGCCAGCAAAGTGCTGGCTAACTTAACAGGAAACATACCGAGCATTGCCATTTTTTGATGATGATACAATTTCTTTCAGCTAATTACAGGAATTCAGTAAGTGTTAAGATGCACTCACCAAAATAGGATTACACATGTGACAAAATATTAGCACTTTAGCACAGTAATTTTTACAGTTATTGTTTAGACTTGCATTTGGATAATATTGAGAAAACACAATTTTTAATGCTATTCCTCAAGATTTCTAGCATTGGCTGGTAAGCCTTAAAAAAATAACTTCAACAAGAAGGGAAATTTAAAGTTTAACAAAGACTGAAGTTTAAGGAAAAACTCTCAGAGTGGCAGAAACCTGCCAGACTCTTTGCTAATACCCTAACTGTGCTCTCTGACATCCAAAGAACCATGAACTCTGATTTCCAAAGTCTGCAGTTGCACCAGGGTCTGGCAGCCACACCAGGCACTCAGACGGCCTTGTAGCTGGATGCCAGTCACTTCCATTGAGAATTTAAAAATGTTGGAACTTTGTTACAAATAGGAATTAACTTTCTGCTAATAATTCCCCCCCAGGTCTCAATGTTGATATGCTGTAAAAATACTGGTGTTTTATAGACATAGAAAGGGTTTTAATAGTCACATTTGCACTTTTGCCCAGGCATTTAAAAAAGCTGTCCTTCATGATCAGTAAGGACATGCAACTGTTCTAATTTGTAATTTCTCCAGAAGCTGGTTGTGCCATAAACTCTAGGTACTGCTGAAGTAAATAAAATGAAGATTACATTAAAAAGTTGCAAAAATTATTTCTATACACCACAGAAAATGTCTTTATTTGGCATAATATCTATTGAAAACATAATGCAATTCTGTATGACTTAGTCAACTCAAGGATTTCCTGGCCCCCCACCCGCCATGTTCCACTGGTGGTTATCTATCCTTTCACAGAATAAAAACATGCACAATATACATAGCTCCTTATGAAATAATGTTCTTTTATGTGGGTTTTTTTGTTGTGTTTTTTTTTTTCTTTTCAGAAAGAGCTTGCCAAGAACTCTGGGGCCTGTTTATTAACTGATATATAAATAGGAGATATACTTCAGAGCTAGAAGAAAGACCATGACAGATTGCAATAATTCAATTGTGCTATGTTGCTTGAAAGCACAAAATCCTCATTGGTTGTAAATGGGTTTGTTCATTGTCAGCATAAAACGTAAAGACATTAATATCTTGCCTAGACTTTGACATACCTTGCACTCTTTTGTATTTGTACATACATTTTACACATACAACATTCAACCTAGGCAGTGGATGTCTCAATTTTATTGAGTTCATAGTGAATAAAAATAAGTAACATTGAATTAGAAAGAACAAAGCAGAGATACAATTAGAACTGTAAGTTTATAATGGCCTAAATAAACGGCCATAGTAATTATCTCATGTATGCTCAGTCTTTTAAGGCCTTCAGAACCTTCTCGTATCATTCCGCTACCCATGGGGAGGCCAGCATTCTCTGGATGTATATTGTTGTGCTGTGCTTCTCCTTCTGGCTGCCATCTTCCAGACAGAAGTCACCACAGCACTGACTGCTTTGTACCCAGATCATACCTACATGCATTGACACTCATGGCCAGACTTGCCCTCATCATTCTGCAAAAGGAACCAATGTTGAGAAGTCTCTTCCTAGCATTATTGCTACCTCTGGCTTGCAAAGAATGGAAGGAAAGGCTGGATTATACCACTTGACAGAAGATTAGCATGCATAGGAAGGACTGAATACCCCTACCCTAGGGAGCTTCTGTAAGCTACAATGTTTAAGAGGCAGAAGAGGCAAAAACTGATTACACAGCCAAGTTTTTGACAAACTGCAGCAAGAAAATATATTAAATATAATTTTAGTTTCAGACTAAGAATGGCAAAAAGTTGATAATTTTCAAAATGCTAGTTTAAATGTAACTTACCTGATCTTCTCTGAGAAATCTCTCAACATCTTCATACCCAGGCACATACTTGTGTTTAATGACAAGTTCACACCACCGGTGACGAACCTTTGGGAAGAAGAAAAAAACAAAACAAAACAAACACCCAACTGTATTACCCCTGTGTGAGTGTTGATAAACAATTTATCTGTTACCAATTTGGATTTTTTGTCATTGTTGGGTTTGGATTTTTTTGGCAGGTTGGTGTTTTTTCCCCATTGTTGTGGGTTGGAAAAAAAATAAAACCATTCCTCCCCACCACTCCCCGACGGGACTGTCCGCAGTCCCGCGCTGTCGCGCCTGTGGAAACCGCGTCAGGAACGGAGCCGCGGCACGCACTGGGAGCCACCGGGGGCTGCGGGTGATGGCGCCATGATGGCCAGCGGCAGCGGGCGAACCGGCGGCGGCGGCGCTGGGAGAGGTGGTGGTCCGGGCTGGGTCAGCCAGTGCGGGCCCAGCGGACCGCCACCTCCGCCACCCCTCCGTCTCTCGGCCGCGGTCCGCTCCAAGGCACGTGCAGTCTGAGCAGCGGCGGCGCATCCTCGTCGCCCCCCTGCCCTGTAGCAGCACTGTGGCGTCGTCGTCGCGCCTCCCACCGGCCCGG
>VYZS01025803.1:5712-36095 GCA_013400695.1 Neodrepanis coruscans
AATCACTGAATTTGTGGTAAAACCACCACACTATTGTAGTGCATACCTCTCTTCCAGGTCATAGCCTCTAAGTCACTTTGGATGTGTCACTAAAACTCCATCAGAGCATTAAAAGTAAATAATTGTTTTGTCCTTGCTCTAGCTATCGAATTTTTATGGACATAAATGTGGTCATGAAGAACCTTTATTTGACTTTGTAACTGCTGTGAGTGTTGCCGGCAGGGCGAGATAAGAAAATGAGCCAAACACGCAGTGAAGGGAGAGTGCAGCTTTACTGGTGATGTCTGATGATCCAAAGAGGAGACTCATAACAATCTCTCCATTTTTATAATCTCTAGTGCCCGCCCATCACATACTACTTAACTAAACCCCATCTTACTACTATGCCCCTAAACACCCAACAGGGTGGTCCCTTATTACCTAACCCCACCCCAGTCCAGCCCTTGGTAGGCCTGGAAGCCTAACTCTATGTTTTGACTTACTACCCCCCTTATCTATATAGAAGAATGCAAACGTGAAAGACAGGCTGTCCTTTGCCCTCAATATTCTAAGCTATCCAGCTGCCTAGCTATAGTGAATTCTTAAATCTTAAGCATACCCCTTAAGGCATCATGAGTACCTCAATTTACATTCATTCATGAATACAATTGTCATGCAGAAATAAGATACTTTTCTACCTTGGTACCCTAAGGGGAATACGTTTGCAACACACCAAACTGAGTGATATTAGACCCCCCCCGAAAATACTACTATTCCTGCCTCTTCCTTAAAGCAGATTTGGAAGCTATCTTCTTACAAGATCCTACTTGCTTACAGACCAGTTCAGGAAGTGAAATACATACTTCTTGAACTTTTCAAATTGAATTTATTTAAAACATGCCCTTAGTGTGTAGCCTATTAAGCAGATATAGAAACAGCTTCCATTCACCCTTTTTAGAAATCTATTTTATGCCCAAAGTACAGATGAAAAAGATAAATGAAATGAACCTTAATCTATCATTTGACCTGTTTCCTGGTATTGTCTCACTTCATATATATTTTTTTTTTCAGTTAACTTGTCTATTAAAAACTTACTTTCAGCTATCTAGAACAAATGATTAATTCTCAAAAGCTGCAGTTCAACTACTCTGAAAATAATTATTAATGATTCTTGGCTTTGGTTTTTAGTATTGGGAGATAGGAACTGACTGGTAGGTAGTTTGACATACATGGTAGCATGTGTAATATATTTAAGATATTTGTCCTCAGATCTTACACACTCATGCTGGTTTCATGGCAAATAATGTTTAATTTTATGATTGCGTATTATTATATTATGTGATCAAAGGCTCATTTCCACCAGCTGAAAGGAGTTCAAAGGAAAAACAAGTGGCAGAGGAATTCCAACAACCTCATTGGAGCAAAGGGACCACACAAGGCACGTACT
Source organism: Neodrepanis coruscans (assembly GCA_013400695.1). NCBI lineage: Eukaryota > Metazoa > Chordata > Aves > Passeriformes > Philepittidae > Neodrepanis > Neodrepanis coruscans. The sequence goes on from VYZS01025803.1 coordinate 7,139, forward strand.
CCCCAGATGATCCCCAGAAATCCCAGGGGAGTCTCAGACCATGGCCCTGTGATGGCACCCACCAAATTCAGCTAGTGGGAGACAGGCCCTTGTTCACCTTACAGACTGATGAGGAGTCTTGCTCTCCCTGAAGACATGACATTCAACACAGGATGTCAGAAAGATCCTTTTGCTATTGAGCCTGACTTTGGAGTATTCAGAGCAGGGAATAAAGACATGGAAAGAGGGGTGGCCTGGGAAGGTACACGTGTGAAAAGGGATTCAAAGGAACCAGTTGTGTATAGCCAGGTGTCTGGTTAATGTGCTTATCTGGCCATGCCCTGCACTCAAACTCCACAAACTCCCATCTCATTACATGCTATTTCTAACTCTATTGCCAGGTGCAGGCACCCCTGTGTGCCTATGTGACTGTGTGGCAGCTGCAGTGAGACCAGGGGTTTCAGTGGCCCTTGTATCTGTGGTGAGAGCAACTGGAGAGACTGAAGCATATGGGCATTATGTGCAGGTGTGTGTGTCAGTGTACTGTCACTGGTGTGCATCAAGCTGGATTAGCCAGTGAGCAGACAAAAGAGCTGGATCTTGAAGAGACTAGGGTGGGATGAGAGCTGGATACTGGAAGGACTATGGGGTCCATGCTAGGTACAGGAGAGATCATGAGATCTGGAGGGACTACTGGAGAGACTGTTTCTCACATTTCTCTGTGTGTGTGTTTGTGTGTCTGTGTATGAGATAGCTTAAAGATCATGAGGACCAGGGCCAGATAATGAGCAAACTGAGTGTGTAAAGCTAGTTACCAGAACAATCCATGTGTATAGGTGTTTGTACATATATATACATTTTTTACTAACAGACTTTCATCCTGAACAGAGCAGGTAATCGGTGTTTGGATGGCCATGTGTATATTTATATACACATTATGTGTATATGACTATTGGGAATAAATAATTTAGGCAACTGAGCTAAGTGTCTAAAGCCAAGGGGAATGAATCTAGACTTTTATCTAGATGTTAGTCTGTACAAATACATATAAACTGTAAATATAAGGGCTGAGAAGATGACCACCTAAATCTCCACACCAACAAGAGACATATGTAGTACTTTTTCTAGAAAACTGAAAGTCGGGAGCACCAAGATCATAAAAAAACATACTGTGGAACTGTCAGGCTTGGTGAATAAGTATACACCATTATGGATGTAATTTACTTGGCAGCTGCAGGTAATCAGAAAGACAATATAGCCTAAATGATTCATGTGTACTGAGAAAGCAGGTCTTGTTCACCTCAGGAAAAGCTGTCTCAGTTGCAGTCATTAAGCTAGGCTCTGTTCAGCCCTGCATGCTTTTAGTACAGCTGTATGCAACCCACGCTTAAAACTTTGTCCCAGTTTGAAGATTACCAAATAACAAAGGGCCTGACTGGAAAGCCTGTTCTTTGGTACGTGCTATCAGCATCTTTATACCCTGCTTACTTTCCTAGGGCTTTCAGTCACAACAAGGTGCAATAGTTACTCTGGGATGCCTGATACCTGTGTATGGCATGTACACAGTGTCAGTCTACATTTTGCATATGTCTTGGCTTGCTTTCCTGGCAGCAGGTACCAATACTTTCCTTCATGAAAATGCAGAATCATTGCATCTATGTTCTGCCTAATTACTCTTCCTGTTTGATGAGGAAGCAATACAGCCTATTTTTCAATCCAGCTAGAAGAAAGGAAATTATTTGCCACAGCTGTTTTTTTCAGTAGCTGTGGTCAGTTTCCTTCTCTGAGAAAGCTCATCATTTGAGCCCTGCCAGACTCACTGGTAAGTGAAGAGATAGGTGGTGGAGTTTTGACGTAGCACAAGACTAAGCAAGGATAAGACAGGGTCTTCCCCATGCTTTTTGTTCCCCTTCAATCTTCTTGAACAATTCTCTATCTATTCTTATAACAGTTAAACAAAGTGGCAGGTTGTCCTTTGCAAATCTGTACAAGAAATTAAACAATTGGGATATCTGTCATAATGCTCGTTGCAATCAAAAAATGCTACTACCAGCTGATAAAAACACTATATATATAAAAATAGAAAATAAAATATCAGTGAGGGAATATTTGATTTAAATGAATGAATTACAGGTATGATGATGTACATATTAAGAGTTTTTTTCCTACACAAGAAATTCTATATGTCTATATTTGCATAGGTTTTACTGGAGAACAGAGCAGACAAACATACATAATGAAAGCTATTACTTTGAAATACAGAAACCATGGTTTGTTTTGGTATCTGTCATGATGTTAGCATGGGATTTTGAGTTGTATAAAATCCACAAAAATATGGTAATGAATGCTGACTGAGGTTTGACATAAATGTGTGTCTTTTTGTGTAATCTTTATCAGTCTATTGCATTTAACAAAATGCTTTAAGAATGTTTGGAAGATTATATATACATACACATGAAAGATAGTTGAAAGGGACAGTTATTTTAATTTTTCCTCCTCATTTATTTTTTTACTAACTATTCAGTTCTGCGTTGCTAAGAGGGTTTAAGGGATAAAAGGTAAGTTGCAATTGTGGTCATGAATAAAGTCTGAAGTAAAAGTCTTGTTGCATAATTTGGTCTTGTGCTTTGGTGGAAAATAAATGCTTGATTTAGTAATAAAGAATATTAACCTATGCATCAGTTTCTGTTTTACAATGTAACAGTTTCAGTGTGATTGACCAGAGAGAAATTAAAAAAAAATTATGGATTCACTCAAACCTACACTAACTGCTCTTAGAATGGAGGTAGCAGAGTGGTGGGAGGAGATGGTATATAGCGAAAACCTGGAAATTTGGAAATAGTCGCAGAATCATAGAATACTCTGAGTTGGAAGAGACCCACTAGGATCATCAAACTCCAACTCATGGCCCCGCACAGGACAGCCCCAGGAATCAGACCTGGTGTTTGAGAGTACTATTCAGATGCTTCCTGAACATTGTCAGTCTTGGTGCTGGGGAGTTGTTGCCCGTTCCAATGGCCAAACACCTCTAGATAAAGAACCTTTTTCTTAACATCCAACCTAAACCTCCCTTGACTCATATTTTTGCCATTCCCCCAGGTTCTATGACTGGTCACCAGAGAGAAGAGGTTAGTTCTTGCCCGTCCTCTTCCTCCCATGAAGAAGCTGTAGACATCCCAGATGACCGGAAGTTGGCCAGTGAGATGCCCATCCAGAAGAAGGGCCACAGGGAGGATCCAAGTAATTACAGACCTGTCAGCCTGACCTCGGTTCCTGGTAAAACTATGGAGCAGATACAATTATGCAGCACTTGCAGGATGATCAGGAGATCAGGCCCAGCCAGCATGGATTTAGGAGGAGTATGTCCTGCCTGACTAACCTTATCTCCTTTTATGGCCAAGTGACTTGCCTGGTTGATGAAGGAAAGGCTATAGACATAGTATACCTGGACTTCAGTAAAGCCTTCAACACTGTCTCCCATAGTAAATTCCTGGAGAAGTTCTCAGCCTGTGGCTTGGATAGGAGCATTCTGTGCTGGGTTAGGAACTGGTTGGATGGCCAGCTCAGAGAGTGGTGGTGAATGGTGTCACATCCAGTTGGCAGCTGGTGACTAGTGGGGTCCCCAAGGGATCAGTGTTGGGCCCAGTCCTATTCAATATCTTTATTGATGATATGGATGAGGGAATGGAGTCCACCATTAGCAAGTTTGCGGATGATACCAAGGTGGGAGCAAGTGTTGATCTGTTAGAAGGTAAGAGGGCCCTTCAGAGGGACCTTGACAGACTGGAGGGGTACGTTGATTCTAACAAGATGAGATTTAACACATCTAAGTGTCAGATTCTTCACTTTGGCCATATAAATGTCATGCAGAGCTATAGGCTGAGTGGCTGGAAAGTGGTCAGATAGAGAGCAATTTGGGAGTGCTGGTTGATAGGAAACTTAATATGAGTCAGCAGTGTGCACAGGTGGCCAAGAAGGCCAATGGCATCTTGGCCTGTATTAAGAATAGTGTTGCCAGTAGGACTAGGGAAGATATTCTTCCCCTGTACTTGGTGCTGGTGAGGCTGCACCTTGAGTACGGTATCCAATTCTGGGCCTCTCAGTTGAAGAAAGATGTTGAGTTGCTCAAACATGTTCAGAGAAGGGCAATGAGGATGGTAAAGGGGCTGGAGCACAAGCCCTGTGAGGAGTGACTGAGGGAGTTGGGGTTGTTTAGCCTGAAGAAGAGGAAGCTCAGGGGAGAACTTATTGCCCTCTAGAACTACCTGAGGGGAGCTTGTAGTCAGGTGGGTGTGAATCTCTTCTCTCAGGCTACCAGTGACAGAATGAGAGGATACAGTCTTAAACTGTGTCAGGGGAGGTTTAGACTGGATATTAGGAAAAACTCTTTTACAGAGAGAGTGATTTCCCACTTGAATGGGCTGCCCAGGGAGGTGGTGGAGTCATTGACTCTGGATGTGTTTAAGAAGAGGTTGGATGATTTAGATGATGGGATCGTGTTGGGTAATAGCTTGGTGATAGCTTAGGTGATAGGTAACAGGTTGGACTTGATGATCTCTTTCTGACCTTGCTAATTCTGTGATTCTGTGACTTCTATGGAGTCTGCCGTCAGTCTCTTCTCCAGAAAAACATGACAAATTATCTCAGCTGCACCTCCTATGTCTTCCCTTCTAGATCCTTCATCATCTTTCTAACTCTCTTTTGGAGAGTTAGAATAGCTTTATATAATTTTTATACTGTTGTGCCCAAAAGTGCACAGAGTACTCCAGGTATAATGCCACACCATAGAGTAGAGAAGAAAAGAGACAAGACATGTCTTTCATTCATGTCCTCATTAGACTGGAGACATACTTGTGGTGAATGTTTGACCCTGTTCTTGGCTAAACTTTCATAAGAGATCATTAATTTTAAGTTGCTGCTGGAAGAAGCTGATGAGTGCTCTTCAGAGCTGGGATGTTTATTCAGTTGAAGCACAGAACTTTTACACAAAACACTGTGGGACTGGACATGTTCTTGGTACATCGGCATTACTTTGTTTTTCTGTCAAAATATTTGATTCCTGTTGCCCTTAAGTTTCTTTTATATTGAACAAACTACCTGATTATAAGTGGGAGAAGTATGGACTTTTTGGAATATACAGTAAAGAAAGTTTTCCAAAGTCTTTCCCATCTTTCCAAAGGTGGGAACTAAAACCAGTTTATTTTGTAATTTTTCTAATAAATCCTAGAATTTCAAGCTGGCTGCCATTAGCATGAACTCTGACTGACAGAAGAGTTACTCTGGCACTCTGAAATGGAGGAAGAAAAAATAATGAACTTTGAAGGCAGCTGTTTTGCTCTTTTTACTGCATTTAGTTCTTCCATTTTGCAAAGAAGGTGCTTTAGCTTTTATTATTAGCTTTTATTTACAATAATATATAATACAATAAATACAATAATATTTACAAGTTACCAGGAACCTCCTGTAAGTGCATGTAACAATTAAATTTTAGTCAGTCTTATTCATATTAAATATTTAATACTTGAACATTCACTAATATGGGACTATTTCTGCCAAATTCTGAGCTCCTCTTGAGTGCTGCTGAAAACCTCAAGTTTCCACTGGATGCACATGAGCTGAAGGTCCTATCTGACAACATAAGATCTCCTCAGTTAATCTTGCAAGTTTACATCCCATGGGAAATGTTTCCTTGCAAAAAAATATATTATCCTTTAATGCTCTTACTATTAATCATAGTATTTCTAGCATTTTGGCATTGTATTTCTCACTTTTACAATTTCTCGCTCACATTTATTATCTACTGAACGAATTACTGTTTTTCACTCCACTGTAGGTGGGAGAAAAGTAATTAGACTACTATGGAGTATACAAATTCCTTCTAGTCTTTTTTCCTTAAACTTTAGTCTCTAAATTTTAATGAAGATCTTTTTGACCCTCTTCAAACAGGGATGTTATATTAAAGTTTTGCTTCTAATCTAATTGGTCATTTGGTTATGTTGCATGTGCAGTGACTTAGTGTGATGGCTTAGCATACATTTTCAAAAACTGTTTCCTTTTATCAAAGCACATCAAATAAAAGATCTTTCCCCTCTTCCCCTCCTTTTCCCCCTCCCCTTCCCCACACATCCACCCCCCTGTTCCCCTTTTGGTCTCTCCTATCGTTTTTTTCTTCTCATGGGCCAAGGTGGCGGGGAGGGATGTGGTCGGGTGTCTGGCCCTGCAGCTGCACTGGGAGGGGAGGTGGGGGATGTTTTTTCACATGTTTTTCCCAGTGCGTGGGCGCAGCCAGTGCCTCCTTGTGGAGGCACAGTGGGCACAGAGGGGAAAGGGATGTTTCACGACTGTGGCTCTGAGGACGTGTGTGGTTGCAGGGCAGGTGTCCTGCCCCTGACCCTGCCCCATGGGAGCCCACCTGAGCTAGACTAGACCAGATTGGGCTGGGTGGTGGGCACTGCATGTTGTGGGGTCAGGGGCAGGAGGGGGTGCTTTTGCAGCTCTTGTCACAGCAGGGAAAGGGGTGTTTTCACAGGCCCCTTGGCATAGGGAGGCCCCACCGTGGCATCTTCCCAGCTTCAGGTGAATGTGGATGGGGTGGGGGTGTGGGCCTCCTGTCTGAGCAGCTTTGGGAAGCCCCGGGCCAGTGGCGCTGGTGCCACTAGTGGTGGGGTCAGGCTGCTGGTGCCGTTGGTCACCAACAGCTGTGGTTGACGGCGGCCGCATCTTGGTGGAGACTGGCAGAGGGATGCCACAGCCTGGTGGCACCACATGCTGTTGCCCGTTGCCGCGGGCAGCCAGCTGCCCTTGGCTGCCGCACGGCTTGCCCTCTTCCTTCCTGCCTGTGGAAGCAGGTGTCCAATGCAGGCCCACTGGGGTGGGCTCCGGATGGCTCTGGGTGGTGAGACTTGTTGCAGTGCTCAGGGTTGGAGGGGCTGGCAGCTGAGGGATCCATGGTGGCAGCGCTGCAGTTCCCAGGTGGGTGTGCCACCATGGTGGCCTGCTGGTGCAGCCGGGCTCTGGGTTAGGGCGCTGTGTGATGTTTTGGTAGGTGGCCAAATGGCAGCGCAGTGGAGGGGCCCCGTGCCATGTTTTTCCACATGGCGTGAACAAAGGAAATATTCACAGGCTTTTTTGTGCAGAAGTGGGGCAGGGCCAGGGGCAGGGTATGTTCGGTTGGTAACTAATAGCAAGATGGAACAACACACAGTTTTGCCTCTCAGGGCATGTCAAGAGACAACACACAAGCGCAAGGGCAAGAGAATTATGGGACGGCTCCAGAGCTCTATAAAATGGTGGCTGGAGCTTCCTGCTTTGTGGTTGATTGGTGAGATAACAGCGTCCCTTGCTGCCTGGACTGCTGTGGCCACCGTCTTGCTTCAGCCATGTGGCCCAAAACCCTTCCATCTCACTGCCACCTTCTTTCAGCAGATCACTAGCTATCTTTAGCATCCTGGTGACCCCTTGGTAAACCTGGGACCCCCACTCTTCCCGCCGCAGTCCCATTTCCCTCAGCGCCCTCCAGGGACTGACACAGAGCTTCTGCAGCCTTCACAACTTCCCCTGGAGCCATCGGCACCCCCTGCTGCTTCGCTAACACCACTGCACTCAAGACATTTGGAGACAAAAAGGGTTTCTGTTTTTTTGCTTGTTTTGGTGTGTGTGGTGTTTTGGTTCTCTTCTTGGCTGTGGGGTGATTGTTTTTGTTGGTTCCCCAAGTATTTTACTTGTTTTTAATTTAGATTTTTATTTTTATTTTTACTACCTCATATATATATTTTACATTTTAAATTTTGGTAATAAAAATTCTTATTTCTTTTTACATCCTGTATCTCTAATTTTTAAAATCATATATTGTCCAACCGAGGACACTTAGTATCCATGTAAAATTATATAATAATAATAATAATAATAATAATAATAATAATAATAATAATAATAATAATAATAATAATAATAATGATAATAATAATAATAATAAAGTATGAGGGGAAAACTGAGAAGAGAGATGACAAAATCCTATATGAGACTATCATAGGGACACTGCAATTCTGCTTTTGTTCTTTAAGGCTGTCCTGTGAGACTTGGACTCATCATACTGTTGGCATTCATTGAAACAAATCATATAAGAGGCACCGTTTTTTCCTGCCCAGTCTAGAAAGTGCTGAGTTTGTGCCACTTATTATGGTACTAATTAGGCTATCACTAAATTTAATGTCATCTAGAGGAAATTTCTTCATAAAAACTGGAAGGCTATAAATTCTGAACCTGGAGGCAGTGAGGGGAAGCAAGCTGAAATTAGACACTTTATTTATAGTTAGTGTTGTGGAAGTCCAAAGAGAGATGTATCTATTTCTAGTGTGGCTAAGCATGGATTGGAATATGGATCCTTACAGTGATACTCTTTCTTTTAGTGTGGCTGTTGTGCACAAATAGCTCTACCACTCTTGCAACTTTCTCATTCTAACTTGTTCTGACAAAAACCAGAGAACAAATCACAGTGCAGAGGTTCAAATGACCAAACAAGGAACAAACTAAAAGAAAAACAGGCCCACAGGCTATAAGCAGGCTGGGAAACTATCTCATCAGGATCTTGCAGAAGTAGCCAAAGCAGGCAAAAAAAAAGAAAAAAGGAAAAAAAATAGTTTTTGATATGCTTGTCTGGAGTTAGTAAAAAAGTTAAATCTTTGTTGCCACTGGAGCATAATCCTTTAAAAATAGCCTTTGATTTTTTTTTTTTTTTGAATGGCCTTTTGAAGAAGATCTGAACTCGGAAAATGTGGATTGTCAGATTAACTGAGCACTCAGATGGAATACTGACTTCACTTACATTTGAGGTTGTATAAATAAGACTTCTAAACTGTCAAAAACTGAAAAGTGAAGATCCCACTCATGCAATCCATCTCACTAAACTATTTCTTTCCAAAGGGTATCTAGGGTTAGCTGTTTGCCTGCTTTGGCTCTTCAATCAGTGGAAGGAAATAGGCATTTCCAAGGACAATTAATTCAATCTTCAGAGAAGTATCTGCCTTCAGTCAGCACTAACTAATAATGTTTTCCTGCCCTGAAGCTTATTGAAATCTGATATATAGAAGTTCCATGGTATATTTTAAATTCTGATTATTCCTCATGCCAGAAATACATTTCCTGACCTGGATGCGTACTGAAGAAAACAACATATTAATAATTGCTGGAAAGTGTGCTTAACACATTGTATCTGTGTATTACTTACAAGTGCTTTTTTCCACTAAATACACATCTGCATATTTAGTTCCATATATATAGTCATGAAGGAAAAAGGGGTTTTGAGAAAGACCTTTAACTTGAATTTGAAAATAAATAGTGCCAGAGGAAAGGTATCCTAGACTGTTAGACTGAGTTTTACCAAAGAAATGAACTGTTCTGCCACATTTTGTTATGAAAACTCTTCAGAACATTCTTGGAAGGTATTACTGGAAACTACTGGAAAGCATTTTAGGGGACATCACTGTATTTTGTTTTTAAATATACAGTGTGTAAACTTCTGTGAAATCACCATAGATTTGAGAATCAAACTTATTTTTTTATTATCACACCAGAAAATGTATTTTTCTAGTTAAATCTGGTCAGCATTAGTGCTGGGAAATAATATCTCTGTGTCTTTTCAAAGCAGTGCTGCTGACAGAACTACCTCTTTGATGGGAGAAGTAACAATATATACAAGATATTACTGTCTTACTTTCAAATAACAATATACATTGAAATATTATACAAAAGTGTCTTTGCTAATCCACTCAAATTAACATTAATATACAATGAGTAGCACTGCATAGGATAAAATGGGGTTAGAATGGTGAAGTTGAGATATTCATGGTGAAGCTGAAATATTGGCTCCTAGAGGCTGTGATAGGGGGTTTGTGCATTATGGCACAAAGTATGTTTACACTGGCGCCACTTATACATTCTGGTGTAATGCATGTAGAGTTACAAGAGATGTTTTAATTTTTTGCGATATTATTCATGTGGCAATAATTAAGAGTCGTACTGGTACTGAAGAGAAAAGAGATTTTTATGAGAAATATATTTACGAGAAATGTGTTCTAAATGTAGAACCAAAATGGAAAACAGGATTTTTAAAATATTCTATTCTATAGTCATTGAGGCAGTGTCTATCTCTTGAGAATTTTCACATATTCTTCTTCTACCTCAAGAGGAAAAGAAAATGTGAATTGCACTGTAGGCCAAATAGCAGTGTTTGATTACAGCCAGGTAAGGAAGGGCCCATAGAATGAGCTGCTTGTTTAGGCAGTGAGATACAAAATAAAGTGTATGTTACTATGAGATAGCACTCATCTCTGGGGCTGTTGCAAAGGAAAAAAATACAGATTGCATTCTAAAAAGAGCTATTGCCTTCAAAAAACTTGAGAAAATTGGTGTTACTTTTAGAAACACTTCAAAATACCTAATTAGGATTTTGGAGATGGGATTAATAAATCTTTTTTTAAGAAAAAGAATCCATCCTTGTTAGAGCCGGGATAGATATTTCCACTTCTTCAAAAAAGAGAAATGAAATCTTTCTTTCATTTATACAGTTATGTATGACTTTTTAAATAGACAAAAAGAACATCAAACTTTCAAGGAGGCTACTGTTCAAAAGTCAGGCTACTAGAGTAACTTTAATTTATTCCTTGTATTCATGTCTTAGAATTTCTGCCTCAGTTTAAGATCATTACTTGTTTTATCTATAGTGGAACAGGTTTTTATTGTCTTTTTTTAGTGGTCTTCAATTTATTTCAAGGCAGTTGTTCCTTCCAGTCAGCTCCTATTTACACTAACCAAACCCAATGAGATTACCTTTTCTCTCCAGCCTTTTTATTATCCAACCATTCTTAGTGTTGACCTCTTGAACATTCATTTCTTTTAAAAAATATGTGGTTGCATGCAGATCTGGAAAAAAATGAACCAATGAACAAGCAGAGGCTTACTGACACTAAGGAGAGTGGGCTTCATATGAACTCCTATTTACCCATTCCAGTACAATAATAGTTTCATTTCTATTGGCCACCATATTACATTGTAGTTTTGTACTCATGATTTACTCTGAGAGAATTCTCACATACTCTTGTGCAAAATCCGTGTTCTGTGAAAAACAATCATTTCCCACTATGAAGATGATTAATCGGGTCCTAGCAGTTAGAATATATGACTTTGTCATACATATGCCTGACCAAAACTTTCTCTGGATAAGTAAAGCCTCTCCAGAATTCAAGCTGCGAAATGTACTCATCACTTCAACTTAAGTCACATGTGACCTTTACTAATGATCATTGAAGATTTCAATGTTCTCTACAAAGTTATTTGTGAGAAATGCAAGCTTTTTATTTTGATTTTATTTTAAACTTAACATAAATTTTGAGATGAGTATGGAAGAGTGGCACCAAGGTTTTCTTTGGTGAATTGCAGTTGTGGGTACTCTGAGGTAGAGAAATGATTTCATAACAATTCTTGGTGCTCAATAACATATGAAGGTATTTCTCCAGGTATTCTTTATGACTAACTGAGGTGCCAGAATTACGGTTGTTGGGATTTAAGCCTAGCTGGAAATTAAGCACCATGAAGATGCTCACTCAACCTCCCTCTCTTCCCCACCTACCCCAGTGGAATGGAGAGGAGAATCAAAAGTAAAACTTGTAGGTTGAGATAAGAACAGTGTAATAATTGAAAATAAGGTTACACACAATAGTAACAGTAAATAAAAATAATGATAATGATAATAAAAAGGGAAAGGAAAAAAACCCACAAACACGTTTGTGTTGCAGAATACAAATGCTCACTACCAGGTGACTGATGTCAGACCCCCTTCCTGAAAACAAATCAGCTACCCTTCTGGGTAACTCCCCCCAGTTTATATACTGGGCATGATGATCTGTGGTGTGGAATATCCCTGTAGCCAGTTTGGGTCACCTGTGCTGGCTATGCTCCCTCACAGGGTTTTTTTTTTGGTGTACCTTCTCATTGGCAGAGCATGAGACACACACATGAAAAAAATTCCGTGACTTAGGATAAACACAACTTAGCAGAAAAACCAAAACATCAGTATGTTATGAATATTACTCTCATTCTGAATCCCAAACACAGCACTGTACCAGCTACTGAGAAGAAAGAAGAAATTAGCTCTATCCCAGCTGAAACCAGGACACTTACTCACCAACATTTTATGCTAGTCAGCTGAGACATTTTAAGCCAGTATTTGTCACATCCAAAAACATGGTTTACCAAAATGGTTTTCACTATGTGTCTAAATCTACTAACACTTATCAAAGCTAATGTAATATCACTCCCCTATTGCAGTGATTCAAAGGACTAAAAGAAAGGAAGAAATAATAAGCAATGACTCAGTCTGAAGAGAATGGCATGTTGCATCATAGGCCCCACATTCTTTGCACATTGGTCATTTACGGAAGTATACAAACTGGCAATTTCATCTGGCTGAGTCAGGTCACATTCTTTAACATGAGTTAGAGCCTGTATCTTTGCTTGTCTTTATTGTCAATGAAGGCAAAAGATAGAATGCTTGTCTTTAGTGGTTCTAAACAAAAGTTAGTCAAACCTGACAAACAACAGGTTTTTACTAATTACTGTTGTCATGCCAAAGTAAATATGACTAAATAAAAGCTCAGGTTTAATTATCTCACCCACAATTAAAATTAGACAAAAAAAACCCCAAACATGTAAATATCTTGAAATACATAGAAGTTTGTCAAGTTTTATCAAGTGTGCTATAGTTTTTGGTGAAATAGCATGACTTTTTCGTTTCTTTATTTTAATAGACTTTGGGTAGGGTTTTGTTGGTTTGGTTTTGTTTTTGTCTGGTGAACATAGTGGTTGTCACGTGAAAGGAGGGGGGTGGGGTGGGGATGTTTTTTGCGGGACCCTTAGATAGGGGAGATATTCTCGACCCTTAGTGATTTATTTGTTCATCAGTGCCCCCAGGAAGATGAAACCATTTTGTCTGATTGGTCTTTCAGTGTCCCATAAGGGACTCTTCACTCAATAGATTCACAAGATTGGAGGGTATGTCTGACTGCTTTCAGTGGGGCTGACTGAACCAACAGAGAAGGGAGACCCCTCAGCAAGACTTCCCAATGTGTTATCCACCACAAGCAACAGTTATCAGCTTATTAGGGAATCGCTGTAACAGTATATGGGAAAATAGCCTTTATAATTCAAATTGTGACAGTTTTCCTCTCCAAATTGCCATACTTAGAACTAACTTTTGTACTATTTCTTGAGCTATCATTGACAATAGAATCAGAATTCCAGACTCCTTTCTTTGTAGCAAATAGGATGAACTTGATGGCTCTGGAAGACCCAAAGCTGTTTGTACTATATAATCCTCAAGCAATATTTTCCATGCTCATTTTTAGGCCTGACAAAGTGGTATGAAGTGTCACTCCTCCTTACTTAGGCAAGCTGGTAAACCAGGTCTTGCAAAGACACTTTAACTACCATTTCCATTCAGTTCTACATGTTGCTCAAGCCAAATCCTCCACTATGTAAAACCAATTGTTAATGTAGAAGACTGGAGTCTGGGACTCAGATGTGCTTCAGTCATTGCTATATGAGGGAAAATCATAGCTGAGATTGTCAATTTGTCTTTTAGCGTTTTACTCATGATTTGGTGTATATAAATTACCTGTTTGACACTGAGAACACTTGTGAATAAAGAAGAATGTGAATATATAAATACCTCACCCAAACTGAAAAGGTTGCGTTGAGTGCTTTGTATTTTGGTTTCTTAAGGTAAACTTACCTCAGAAAAAAGCTGATGATTTATTCAATGATGGTGAAGCAAAAAACCCACAAAGCATACAAATAACTTATATAATACACCAGTTATAATTTCATTATGTTCATGGCAGCATGGCAAATTAGTATAGATTTGTTATTTTAATTTATTAGCTAGGCATCCTGCAAAGTGTGTTTTTATAGTTCACCAAGCACAGGATTTGAAGTTTATAAGGTGCAGGATAAAGGATTCCATAAAGGGTCCTTTTCTTTTTTTGCAATGGAACAAGTGAAAGATATGTATCAAATTGCGGCCATTAAGAAGGCTGCCAATTTCTGATGTAGTAACCACTCAATGGGATAGTTCTATGAGATTAATGATTTAATTTTTTAATTACTTGTTATGAGTGTTGTACAAAGAAATTGAAAATTTAGATGGGGAGAATCTTATTAAAAAGAAGTGTTTTTCATTTATTAAATATATATTGAGCAGGTGAGAATTCCCTTTAAGATGACAGCATAGAGCACAAAAAATAAATGTTCATGCACATCCCAAATAGGAGATTATGCTTTTTTTTTTTTCACAGAAGAAATCTTTTCCTTATCTTATTCTTGTCTTAGTTTTGGCCATGGATGGGAGTAGGGTAGCCTGGATCCATGTGGATATATTGTTGTTGTTCTGTACCATTCACATCATTGCTGGAGGGTGGAAGTAAGGTATTCTCACTTCCCAGAAAAATGGGTCATGGCTTCAAGTGGAAGAAAAAGGGAACTCACAGACAAACCACTGCCAGTTTTGTTCCTTTCTTCCAGGGTAACAAGCAGGGAGTAGGGCACTGGGATGACTCCAGTCCTGCCAGGGATATGTCCTTTTTTTTTTTTCTTTTTTTTTTTTGTCGTCTCGAGCTCAGGGATAAAACACAGGCATGAATTATCCTGTCCGCCATTTTTCTCCTTTGTCTCAGGAAGACACATGGTGCCAGCTGTGGTAGCATCAGGACAGTGAGACTTGATGAGCATTTTTGCATATAATTGTTCACTTTTATACTCTGTTGTTATTAATATTATTTGCTTTCCTTATCTCATTGCATTTTTCAAGTAAATTGCTATCTCAGTGCATATTCTCTGTCTTTTGTCCCTGTCTCATTGGAGGGGGTGGGGTAAGGAGAGTGGCCACTTAGAGCTTAATTTCCAGATGGGTTTAAACTACAACATATCTCTGTCTTTAAGTCATGCTTCGTTGTCTGGTTAGCCTTACAGATTTTGGAGAGGGGGGTTTAATATATTATGGGTGAGACAGTGGTGTTCTTGTTTGTAAAAATTCTTCCAGATAATTTGAACAATGACTGTTGTGGAGTAGTGGATAAAAGATGGAAGTTAAAATAAAACAGAAATTACAGAGCAAGGACTTGCTGCCATTTCCTGAGTGGAAAAAAAAAGAGACCCTGGCTTCTGTTTCCCAGATAACAGAAAGGCTCCCTAAACACAGATAAGCACCTGCAGACTGGAAGAATGGAGTGATAGATGTTTAACAATCTTCAAGTAAAGCAGGCACAGGATGGGGGCTGTGGTAACTTTCGACCTGTGCCAGCTATCCATCAAGAAAAAATAAATCCTTATCACACAACGTCAGATTTAAAAAATGTTGAGTATAGCACTCACAAAAACCCCACACCTCCTTCTGGAGAAAAAAACAACTGAAAAATAGTATATAAAGAGGTTGGAAATACAACTTTAGAATGTGAAATTTATACATCTAAATATAAGATAGTCACCAATGCTCCACCAGCAGTCAATGAAGAGAAACAGGCACATTCAGAGGGATATTCATCTGACTTGTCTTACATGGTTATAGAAGCACAAGACAGATTTTTCTCTGGTGCCTATTTCTCTTCACTGACTATAAAAAGAGACACATGTGAGTACAACAGACTTAGGTGTATAACTTTTAGATGCTTAAACTAAGGCAGATATATTCAACTCTAGGTTCTTGATTAGTTCCTTTTAGCCTTTACATTTATTCATTCATAACAAGTGATTTCAGCTGAAAGGACTGAAAAAGACGCTCTGTAGAAACTCATACTAGATTTGAAGTCTTCTGGAAGAAGACTGAGAGAATAAGCTGAGAGAATGAGATGAATTTGGATCTCCTGACTCCCATATCATTTTCTGTCTGATGGTTCACTCAATATAGGATTTTGTATTATCTGTCTGATTCATCTCTGAAGCCTATTCTGAGAAAGAGGTTGATGGCTATGGTTTAAAAAAAACAAGAAGATCCAGTAAGGTAAGAAGTGATGGGACAACAACACTTCCTATGAAGAAGCTGTGTAAACCTGCAAACTTCATATCATCCCAAATGACCCTAAAGTTTATTACAATGGTAATAAATGGTATAAAAAGTAATTTTGTGAATCCAGGTTTTTATGCATTAACATAAAATTATTTTACTTACTTTATCTTAAAATGTGTTACTAAACTCCTCTTGATTATTATTCCCATTCTGAATTTCAAACTGATACTGGATATTATGGACATGAACTTCATGTATACAAGAATCTATTAAGAATTTTTTTCCTGTTTTTAGATATTTAATTATACTATCAAAAATAATATATTTTTTCTTAATAATTATTCACTAGCTCATAAAACATAAGGAAAAACACCATTATTAAATATAAACAAAACTGCATCTCATAATTAAATAATTAGAATTCTCAGTAAAAATTTTGAGTAGTGCAATGACTTACATTACTTCTGATGGCAAAAAGTCAAAATGACATAAATTAGTAGTCCATCAGGAACATATAAGTTGTCCTATTCAGATATTTCAGTCTGCTTCCTTCAGTGTATAATTGATAGCTCAACATTTTGTCATCTTGCTCCTTGAGTGATTTGGCACACTAATATTCGCAAAAATTCAGCTTTAACATTCCATCAAATGAAACATGGGCAAGTATAACATAAGGACCATTAGCTAGGTGAGACTTTAATAGAATTTAAACTTGCATATGAAGCTTTCATTTACATGTACAGACAGTGAAAACTGAGAATCAGTAATGGTGTGTTCATTTTGTGAAATGCACTCATTATATTTCATGACCCATAATCAGTTTACAGCCACATAAAAGACAGATTTTTATTATAGAGATGACACATGGAACAAGGAAATAAACCTGTTGATTGTATTAAATGAGGCACTTGTAGAAATTGCATGTGATTGACTATTAACACACTATCATAAAATCCAGCCCTAACAGCTGAAGAATTCACTGTTTTAATCAGAGAGGGAAAATTAAAGAAGAATATGGCAGTCAGTATCTACTGCAGCATAAATCACTTTTAAGTAACGAATTAAGCAGAAATAATTGTTAATCTTTGTTCAAACTGTTTTAATTGGTAATCTAAATTATTTAAGATACATTTTTTAGGCTTGTATTCTTCATACTGTAGTTTTAGAAATCCCTCACTCTGGATGAGATTTTTTTCACAGGTAAGGGAGTCACAATTTTTTGATATTCAGTTAAATATTCAAGCATGTTATTCAAGTCATCAGATGTCCTTTCATGAATGTTCTTTCCAGCTTCACACTAAAATTTGGCTTTTACTAGTTCTTAGATAAATGATGCGTGCAGAGTGTTTCTATGTTGCCACAGAAATACTGAGTAGACATTTGCTGAGGTCTGGCTGCCCTGGTGAAAGGAAAGATGAGATAATTGTTATTGTATAACCTCCTAGTGCTACTCCATCCCTAAGGGTTTTTACACTAGACAAATCCTCTTTCTTTCAGCATCTTTGAAACAATGCACCTATGTAGAACATATTCATATTATCAACTCAAAAATTAACTAACATCAACAGGAACAATTTCTTTCTAATCATGAGGAAATATTTTCTCTTGCCCACTGTGCCAAGAACCTGGCAAACACATGTTCAGACTTGGCTGAATAAGTTAAAACACTGTTGTGTAGCTCTGTTCAACTTTTAGTCATCACAGGAATGTGAGTTCGCCCTTGCTAGAAGGAGTGAAAAGTCTCTGTTTAAGTACCCATTGGTCACTACAGTTCAAAAATTAAGGTCTCATACATACTCATAAGTTCCAGTGTTCCCACTTGTGTTAGTACATAAAACAAGATGTCTCTATAGAGTAAAAGGTCCAAACTCAGGTTATTTCAGAAAAGAACCTAAGTTAGAATGTTTTTGGTCTGGATTTATTTTCAAATATTCTTGAATAATCTTTACTGTATATGTTGAAATGGTATAATATCTTTAATAATATAAACAATTTGAAAAGCAAATATGTTTTTCTAAAGATATTTCCTAAATTTACCAGATGCCTCTGTGTTTAAAATTCAGTCTTTGAGAGGATATAAATCTTATAGAGTCTAAACCAGTTAGAGATCAAGGAACTTCTGTGGACCTTGCCTTCTATCTCTAGAATTCAATCTAAGCAAAGTACATAAATCTATTGATTGAAATGAAATTGAAGGATTTTTAGGAATTTACCATAGATTTACCAGGGAATTTGCCTTTGACATAAGATATTGATTTATGAATGAGATCCTACTTGAAAAACTTGATAAAGTACATTAAACCAAATAGATTTATGTAATAATTCAACTTTTTTCAATACAATACTGTAAAAAGGAGGTGGATCCCTCTTGAAGGAAGATTGCTCTGCTCATTCATATATCCTAGGGTTATATGGGATCTTGGTGCAAATTCATTTTTAGCTCACTGCCTAGAAAATGTGTAATATATTCCAATTCCTGTAATTTCATTACAGATTCAGCTGTTGAAAAAAGAAATTACAATGATGCAAAGATACATTAGTGCTTCATGTACTTCATTTTGTTCAGTTGTTGGTAAAAACAAGAGGCAAAGAGGGTTTAAAAATAGAAGAGGAGGATAGAAGGAGGATAGAAGCATAACTATCTTGTTTTGCTATACTTTGTCTGTTAATTTTTAACAAGACAGTGGAATACAGTTCACTATATTCTGTCTATTTTACTTAGTAAAAATTGTACAGTCAGTTGAAAGAGCAGCTGGTGACGTTGTAGTCAATGCTCTCCAAAAGCTAATCCCCGATGATAGAAAAAATTCGGATGTAATATATAGCTTCACAGATTTCCATTTTACCCCAGACATTCATTACACACATCTGTTCTTCATTCCCAATGAACAACACAGTTCCTCTGAGTTTCTTCCAAAGAAACTCATCAGTGTCCAGGAGGACAAAGAAGCATATGTGAAACACATGTTGAATTCTATTCACCCTGTTTCAACAGTTGCTCTAAGCATTATCAGCTTCCAATGTAATTTGAAGTATATAATCAATGTATATTTTTTCATTAAATTTAGAAATATTTTTATGAATTGTATTATTATGGTGCCCATAATACGAAAACTATGTTAATAAATAGAGGGAAATTGTTGCAATGAAATAGTTTGCAATCTAAAAGAGACAGCAAATAAGAATGTTGATTAAAATCCATGTTTTGAAAAAAAAAATCCATTTTGATAAGTTGATGGGAGTCTAAATGTTTATGTCATTTTCCTGACTACTTTTAGGTGTTTAAATTTCCACAAAGCATTTTTTATTAGTTCACATAAAAAAATTAAGGAAAAAATACTTTCACTTTTGACATTTTCTCAAGGGTCATATAGGTAATGAGTATTAATTTATCATTTGGTTGTTAATCTAGTAGAAAACTTTGAGGTTTCAACAACTTGTGTTCTACTAATGCTGTACTTCTCAATGCACTACTAACTGTGTTTTTTGCCATTTGATATTAAAAGTATGGGGGTTTGCTTGTACACAGCTATGAAGCCCTATCCCAACTGATTTGATACCATTTTTTTTCACATGCTGAGAATTTGGTGCACAAATAAGAAAATAACATTTGCCTTTATATAGTATTCCTTTTTTTTGGTGGTATAATGGGAAGCACCACAGCATTCTTTTCTAGATTGATATCTCTTCATGATTTAGTATGTCAGCTGAAATTCCTGTTTCCAAATGCTTATCTCTGCCTACCTTCAGACTGTCAATAATTGTGATTAATTGTAGTGGGATGCATGTTGGATGCAAGAGAGTTCGAAGATGCAGATCTGTCCTGTCTCTCCTATCAAACATGACCTAGAATTATGTCCAGTCTCTTACTTCTTCACACCTGGCCCTGTACCATAACTATTTGCGCTGCTGTGTCATCTTTCTGTGATTTTGAGCCTCATATCTGATATAGCTTTATAGACCTGTTCTGGAATTTACTATTAATTTTGACAACGTTGTTCGTCACACATATAGAGCAAGGACTTGCAATTGTGGGACGGGCTTAGATTGCTGCATTGCAGCTTTGAGTGTGCTTACTGAGTAGGCTCTACATTCAAATGAGTGCTATTTTAATTCACAAGTCTAGTTTCTGTTTAGTGCCATGATCTCTTCATAGTCAAATGAACTGTTGGAAGCAACTAGATGCTTTTATTTTGTCCACAAAATGACATAATGCGTGGGTTCTTGTTTTTAGGAGGAAAGAAACTTGAGAAGTCTACAGAGGAGTAGTGGTGGATATACTGTATAACATTGACAAGAGAGTACTTAGACTCTTTCAGGCATGTGTAGAAGAGCACACACCCACCCCTGGATATTTACCATCAGCACTGCATCACAATAAGAAACACTGGTCTGAAAAGGAGGCTGAGAGGAGTAATCCCATGTCAAAATGTGATGAGAACTCTTATTCCAAATACTAGAAACACCTCTGAGACTTAATTTTTCATCCAATGCAAAGTAAGATGCTAATTAATGTATTATATTTACCACTACAACCATATGTTTTTATACTGCCTAGTGGAGAAAATGTATGAACAAACTCCTTGGAGGGATAAAAGTCACCAGAAATAGAAAATTGTGTGTTGTTTCACTGGGAAACACAGATGTGGCCAGTGCTTACAAAGTATACAGACAATGACACTAATATTCTATACATCAGAGAAAGTGTTTTGTATGTGTGTGTATGTCTGTTCCTATTTACAGGCTGTAGTAAAGTCCATAATCTGTTTATCTCTGCAGTCATACAATAAGATTTGAAAGAATAAACAAAAATTCCATGTTTTCCTAAGAATTTTTAGTCATTTAAATATGAGTTAATTATTCTATCTAAATAAGTAGGGGCCAAAAATTCAGTACTTAAAGTGAAGGCTCACTTACCTACCAAACACTCTTCTAATCCTAATTCTAATCCTATCCTTCTAACCAGTCTATCACTGATAACTATGTTGGTCTGAAAAGACAGAGCAGTGCTGTCTATTTTGTCTGGTAAATGTAGAAGAATGAAGACTTTTGAAGGAAGGCAGCTCTATTACGTCCTTGTGTAGCTAGCATCATCAACAAGCAGCCTCTATGCTCCTGGAAAGGATAAAACTTAACATCCTCATTTTGCAATTAAATTCTCTTATGAGAATAAGATTCTGCCCTATTGCTAGGAACATTAAAAATATTACCCCACTGTTACCCACTGTTTGACATATTTTCTTTTTTCTGTCATACTCTACAGAATATTCTACTCAGAGAAGGTGATGGAAGATTTAAACATAAAATTCTAACCCTAAAAGATTAAATGACTTTTGTGTTAGTAATTTATCGATCCAACACCTGTTATCAAATGTGGTTGTTGATTTGTAATCTTGATTTTCTCATTCTTTTTTCTTATTGATAATTTCCATGTTTTTTGTGGAATGGTAAGAAAAGGAAATACTGATGTTTTCCTTCTATATCATGAGGTGTTTCACACTCACCATGAGCTCTCCCTGTTTTATAGAGAGAAGCCACAAGTTCCTCTTTATTTTCTTTCTTCTCTCTCTCTCTCTCTTTTTTTTTTTTTAATATAACAGTAGTAGTTCTTTGATTATAGAGAAGTTCATGAAGAAAGTTGACAATGATTTCTTTAGAACACTGAACATCAGAGGAGCTTTGGCTATGTCACTAAGTTTACAAAATTGTAAAAATAACAGAGCAAACTCTGGCTGTGTCAGGCCAAGTGTCGTGGTTTTACCACAAAATTAGCGATTTTGGACAAGAGATTCCGAGAGAAGCCACAAACACACCCCAAAATGAAGAAAACACACAAATATCACAGTTTATTTTGGGCACACACAAAACCCGACAAATAAAGTGCAAGCAAACAAAAATTAAGTTTCCCAGGGCCCATTTTGGGATGAGGACGCTCTGGAAATAGTGCTGGTCTCTCTCTCTCTGGGCCCCCCGGAGAGACGCCGGGGTAATTAACAGAAGCACGTGGCCGGTCTGAGGACCCCCCTAGCAGCGCAAGCTTCCGCCTGGCTTTGACTGAAGGAGAGATACTCAAGAAAAAATTAGAAGCCGCGTGCGTGCCCCCTCCCTCCCCTTCCCAATAGCTCAGGGAGGGATTTAGTGCTGATGGAAGAAGAGATGTGGTCTTTGGACCCCGGCAATAGTCACCGATGATTGCCAGACCCGGGAAAAAAAAATGAAAGGGAAGAAACAACCCTCCTCCCCNNCGGTCCCGGTCCGGTTTTGCAGCGCCATGTGGCTGTGGGGCAGTCCCGGCCCCGGAGTGGCCTCCGCGCACCCCCGCGGGTGCGGGTGGCCCCGTTCCCGGCGCAGCCCCACGGGCGCGGGACAGCCCTGGCACCGGCACAGCTCCACGGCGGCTCCGTTCCTGACGCAGTCCCCGTGCGCCCGCGCCCGGCGGGGAATGTGGGGGGGGAATGTTTTTTATTTCCTAACCCACAACACCAAGCCAGGATAACTTTATCATGTGGCTACAGGGCTAGGACTTTGGCCCTTCATAACAGGGTCCCAAACTCAAACAGCAGTAGCTTGAACTGCTGTTAAGAAATTGTTAATAAAGCCCTCTGCATATCTTACAGGAAGCAATCTGGCTCTATGGTGGTGGGCTTGGGAGCCTGCCAGTCTTAATTACAGCCTGGACAGCAGGATCTCTGTAACAAATAAATTAGCAAAGCCTCTTGCTGACTTTCTGTTCTCCCTACAGTATATTATTAGAGTAATGACTATATCATCCTTCTCAATGGAGACGTCTACAAGTGGCTTCATTCCTTCAGATTTCTTGTTTGAAAGTTGTCTAATGTTTGAAGTAGGATACAGTTCTTTTGTGTTTAGGAGCAACCTTGTTATTTAAATGGCAAATTTATAGCAGATAAACTGATAAACAGTTATGGTAGGATTCAGTTCCCAAAATGCATGTCTATTAAACCACTTTAGGGGGCTCAAGTATCCACATGGGGCTGGAAAATACAAGGACCTGTAGCAATGCCTATATTCAGACAACTGTAAACTTCCTCTGATGCCTGCTTCTGAATCCATGGAATTGGTAAAAAGCAATCCTTTATATACTCCCAATCTGAGATGCTCTTAGCAATATAATTTATTTATTTCTTTCCCTCTGCTATTTTTAGAGATAGTTTCTCAGACAGATGGGAAGCTTCTTGCTCAACACAAGCTTATTTGGAAAAATTTCTGTGATGGTATCCAGTTGGGTCATAAAGATGTTTCAAGAGTAATCTTTCTTAAGGACTTTCCAATAATTTATAGGAAGCTTTTGGCTTTTGTTGGGCTAACATATATACTCTGCCTGAAAACCAACCAAGAGCCTATCTGACCAAATAGAAGGCTAACACTCTCTCACATACAGCTGGGAAAATTCAATTCCTATGCATTGATTTTCTCCTCTAGACACATTTTAGGAAAGAGAATATCTATAGGGGTTAGTTATTCCTTTTCCCAAGATCCTGCTAAGAGGTTTGTCAAAGAGAGACTGATCAGAAAGTTCTCTTGCTTCCTACTGACTGCTGCAATTCTAATATTGGCAGTTCCAAAAAGGTTGCGTTGTTGTAGCTGAAAATAGGTTATGTCTTTTATTTCCAGATTCCTAGATACAAACAATTACTCCTTCCCACCTCCCCCTCCCCTCCCCCCACTAGCACGCACCCCTAAAACAAATAAAGTTTAACTACAAAAATCTAATTTAACAACTGTATCAAGATGGCAAAATTAAAAATTCCCTTTCTCTTGCTTTCAAAACTTGTTATACGGTAGCACGGCCTTCAAAACTCTGAATTTAAACCCCTAAATCCACCAATCTGTCAGATTTCAACTAGTGAGAGGACCAGTCTGTACCTTTATAGGCTTATAAGGTACAAACCTCCTTCAAGAAAGTAAAGATGACAAAATTTTATTGTCTTAACCAGACAAACTCTTGCAAGAACAGAACTCCCTCTTTCAACAGAAAAGAGTGGCTTGCATATTCAGTCTGCTCTCTGAGACATAAATAAAGATTTCAAGATTTGCCTGTTGTGATCAATATGTGGGCTGTGAAAAGTTGTCTCTGGATCTGACAGCACAGCTGAACAAAAAGATTGTATAGATTTTCTTACAACAGGAGTGTTTTCTGTAACATTACAGAATTCACTTACCAAAGATGCATATACTACCAAATTTCTATTTAAAAGAGTTACCTCCTTCCTCAGAACACAATTTAACTAAATGAATTTCAACTAAATAAATCACCTAACTGTCTCTCTAACCAGCAGCACTAATGTAATTTGAAAGCTATCCTAGCCCTACTTTAGACTAAGAAAAAAAAAAAAAAAGAAATGTGTAACAGCCCAGAAACAAAGACAACGTAAATTTTAAAAGTGCAAGTGCCAGGTACAGCAATTATGCTTTGTTAGATATAAAAGAGATACCAGAGAACAGAAGCAGGTTTGATCTTGCTTCTCAAATAGGTTAACTACTTACACTCTTATCTTTGAATAGACTCTACTAAAACATTTGTTCATTCTAATCAAAGACAAACATCCTATGGTTTACTGAATTTGCACAAAGTACAGTGGGGCCTTAAGACCATGAGAAGAGGACCTTAAGATAATGATACCATATTTCTAAATTATAAAATGCTTGTCCAGTTTTTTGCTGAATTAATATGATTTAAAAAAAGTGAAACAATTTTCCATATTGAACATATTCTCAGAATATTTATCAGCACAAATTTGGTAGTTCTTGAAAATTAGGTATACTACTGTGAGTAATTAGATATAATTAGATAACAAATTAATGAACTAAAAAGCATAAAACTAATGAATAAAAGGTATAGCCCAAAGGAATTACAGTGAAATAGCAGATGAAAACATGAAGTATGTGATACATAATAATTTTCAAATATTTTAAAACACGTTACAAGTATTTTCTACTTATTGAATTTTTTTATTTACTTAATAGGTAACACATGACTTTTGATCTGCTATTACATTTTTCTAATCATCTAACCTGAAAGTTATTCTATTTTTGGTGTGACATGCGTGAAAAGTGAAGGTTATTTTTTGAAAATGCTAGAGCATGAATGTGTGGCTGTGCATATGTATGCACTCACATGCATATGTAATCACTTGAGTTTCAGTTTCACATCTCCTTCAGCACCCATAGATGCATTCTGAATTCTTCCTTTTAGATAATATCTACATTGCTCTAACATAATTACTATTGCTATTTTGTTTGGTGAAGATTGTGTATTTATTCAGACGGCATTCATCATTGATGGTGGACAAGTAATCTATTTTAAGATTTTTTTGCTTTTACTGTATACACAAAATATTTTTAAATATTTTCTGCTAGATAAGGAGGCAATTTTTCATGTAATTTTTTTTTTGTCAATTACTTTAAAATGCTAGTACACAGCGTTATAACGATCTTAGACACAGCAAAATTTTCAGCAAGATTAATGGTCTACCTTTCACAATAGAGAGTTTATTAATAGAAAATTTAAAAAGGAAATAGTACTTCATACTGAGGTACAGGAACATGTTGAGAATACAAAATCAATGTATACAATTACGGGTTATTAGGCTGACCCAAGTCAAAACTGTCTTTTCAGTTGGCTGCACAGTACTAGTACTCCAATTTAATATCATTTCACAATATTATTCAGAAGTACAGAATAAACATGGTACCCAGATGGGACATTAATGTAAATTCATACACATATATTCATGTTCATACATGAGAAGAATGTAATATTTTTTTGTTTTCATACTCCCTGGGTGTCCTTCTGCTGAGTTACTTTTTAATTTTTTTCTCACAGGAGGTGTTACTATTTCTTGTAAGGTGTTGCTATTTCTTCACATCTACATCTTCTTTCTAGATAATAATTTATTCATATGCATGCAGTTAAGTATTACTAGAACCATGGTTGTTATTACTCCTTAACATAAAAAAATTAAACAGAGAGAAAGTAAGTTTGATTTAGACAATATCTCCACTGTGTTAACTAACACCAGTTTAGAGGGCTGACCCTGTCTTTGGAAAGAAGCTCATCAGTTTTTTATATGCAGTAGAGGAAGCCTTCTTATCTTACCTTTTCATTGTCTTACCTTTATTTTGTAGAAGCATATTGCTTCCCCTACCATGTGATCTTCCTTCTTTCGGCTTTCTTTCTCACCAGTATCTAAGTGATGGTGGTCTTAAAGTATAATAAATTACCCAGCATGCATCTTACTTGTAATCTGCTAAAAAGGAAGATCATAAATGCAGTTGTCATGTGTATTTATGATTTCTTTTTTTCTTACTTACTGCAGAACAAAGTATTTAAATCTGAACTGTATACCCATCAGCTCATCCTATCTGATCCTTAAGGGTGGAGGCAGATATAGGCTGCTGTTTTGTGTACATTTGTGTATGTGGACCATAGAGCTTCATGGATCAGTCTTCTAGCCAACATTTATATAATTCTTCTCATTGAATAGGCAATTTGTGGTACGTTCCTCTTGAGCTAAATGAGGGAGAAATGTTGCCTTGAATAAAGATTTTAAAAATTGCCTAATAGTTTGTGTTGTATGGACATGTAAGCTGATTCACTAAATAAAGATGTGTATCTTCAAGGATTAGATGTCCATCAGTACTCAAATATCAAAATGACTATGTAATTGACATGTTTATGCTTTTGGGTTTGTGAAGTATTTAGGAGGATCTAAAGCTATTTAACTAGACATCACACACATTCATATCACCTCTTGATAATCACAACTGGGAAAAAAAACAAACTAAAAAAAACCACTAGCAGTTGAAGGAAAGAACATGAAAGAATCATAAAACAATGTGGTTACACAGGTGGCAAACAGTTTCTGGAATATCTCGAAAATCAGAAGTCTCTAATTGAGACTTAAGAAAAATGCCTTCAACTTTGTATCTTTTGGCAGCTACGGCTTGTCAGAATGTGTTCTATAGGGAAGATGTACAAAGACATGAGGCAGAGACTACTATTCTCCCCAAAGAAAATGTTCCCTGAAAATATCATCTGGCCATATGATGGAAGTGTGTTGGGCTCTCATAGGTTTCCCAAAGCTACATTAAATTATTTTTCTCCGTTATAATGGATAAATCCAAAGGGTGAGATCTTTAGGAGATTTGAAATGTAAAAATGAAAAGTTTATGATGATAAAACAAATGACTCTTTTGATCTTTAGGTCCTGAAAATACTAGTCTAACACTTGGTATCCTTGAAAGCAGAGCTATTACATGAATGAACTACTACACTGATTTTTGCAATTGATAAATAAGCTTCTCACAATATTTGAAAATAGTTTGACCCCATTACAAAGCTCTTCCAGAAAGGTCATTGTGAAAGATATGTTGTTCTTGAATTTTTCATGTGTGTCTAGCTGTATGGCAAGAGCATTTTCCATTAATGCACTATAAATGAGTCTCATTCAGTATTTTTTTAAAAGATGGCAACAACTCCCCTGTGGGAGAATTTTGTAAAACATAATCCTGAGGTATAAAAATGAGGTGTTTGTATAGACACACAAAGAAAAGACTTAGCATACCATTCAAAAATTCTGAATTGTGGGGCCAACTGTAGAATAGAAAGTCTATTTGGAAAGCAAAATGAATTAAAATATCACCATGTCTGTGAAGTATTCAATTGTTCTTCAAATAGGTAAGAAATATTAAGATTTTAAAAATGCAATTTTTTCTCAAGGCAAAAATGATTAAACAATGCAAGATGCTCTTTCATAATCTATTATTCACTGGAATATACTTCTAGTTCCTATTATCACAGAATCACAGAATCATGGAATTAACAAGGTTGGAAAAGACCATTGAGATCATCGAGTCCAATCTTTTACCCAACACCATCCCATCATCTGAATAATGGCACTAAGTACTTAATCCAACCTCTTCTTAAACACATCCAGGGACAATGACTCCTAGGCAGCCCATTCCAATGGGAAATCACTCTTTCTGTGAAAAAGTTTTTCCTAATATCCAGCCTAAACATCCCCTGCTGCTGCCTAAGGCTGTGTCCTCTTGTTCTGTCACTAGTAGCCTGAGAGAAGAGACTGGCCCCCACCTGGCTACAACCTCCCTTCAGGTAGAGGTAGAGGGCAATAAAATGTCCTCTGAGCCTCTTCTCCAGGCTNAACCCAGGACAGAGTAAACCTGTCTAAGCCACAAGCCACCAGTTTCACCAGGAGTTTACTATGAGAGATGGTATCAAAGGCTTTGCTAAAATCCAGGTACACTACATCAACAGTTTTTCCCTCATCTAACAGGCAAGTTACCTAATCATAAAAGGAAATTAGGTTGGTCAGGCAGGACCTTCCCCTCCTAAATCCACGCTGACTAGATTTGTTTGCTGTAGGTGCAGTGTAATTGCCCTTAAGATGATTTGTTCAATAATTTATCACCTTCAGTTACTGAAAATAGATCAGCAATCTTAGGAAAAGATTTTCATTTTTTCTTCATGTGCAATCACTGGGCAGCATAACAACTGTGATACACATACTGTTTTGCAATACCTGCTAAATCACTCACCTTAGGTTATTCTGGGTTCATGGCCATTTTTCACTGATGCACTGGGGCAAAATATTTAAACCCTAGTCTATGAAACCAACTTGCTTAGGAGTAGTTAATGCTTAGATGTTCTCCATCACAAGTTTAATGTTCAACATTTCACTAACTTGGAGACCTGTGGTCAGCTGATGAAAGCACTCAGTATTACTTTTGGGCAATATTGATTTATCAAAGTACAGCTTATTAATAACATGAGAGAAAGCTACAGAACTGAGAGGATTATGTGACTATTACTTGTTTTTTCTAAGGTAGCCAAACTGTTAAACATGCTGAATATTCTGATATCCGGTAACTGAAGGTGATAAA
>VYZS01025805.1:6411-30135 GCA_013400695.1 Neodrepanis coruscans
ACTTAATAATATCCACTGAAAACTGTTGGTCTACACCAACAAAAGAGCCTTCCCATGTTGCCCAGTATTCCTTTATAGAAGAAAGATCTGTATTCCTACACCACAGATTCAACATTATTCTGAATCTAGGGTTGGCTGACATTTTTCTCAACAGCATGTTTTTATTAGAGAAAATATGTAGGAAAATTGAATATTTTTCCACAGGAATATACTGTCTAATACAATAATACAAGAAATTGTATTAAAATTGTATTATAAGAANAAGGGACAATTTTAAATTTTACAGCCAGCAGAAAAGCTACTACTAAAGGCTTGAAATAAATAAAAATAAATAAGAGATACTGAAGATTTCAGCTAGTGAAAAACTTGTTCTTTCAGGCAAATTTATTTACAGTAACAGAGTCACTCTTCCCTGCCTCTCTCCAAGTATTTTATCTGTTTCCATATTTCATTAAAAACTCAAATGCAAAACATCTTGATCCAGGATGCGCCATGCTCTCTGGAGTTACAGTCTGCTTACTTTGCGATCCAATTCTCCTCTATAGAAAAGATTTTCTTTTTAATATGGAAGGTATCACAAAATCTGTAATGTGTCCAAAGTATGCCGTTTATAGGGTGCTGGATCTACCCTTCCCAAAAGGAATCAGTATCATCAGTAATTCACTTTCTGACCATATGTGAAATAACAAAATGCAAAAATATTTTGCTATTATTTTTTCATTAAATATTTTTTCAGTAAGAAAGCTCCCTTTTTTTCATTGATATTAAGAAATTAAATTATTGGATTCTTCTCTACAGTAAACATATGCAATGGTGTCAAATGTGTCTTACAGTCAAATATTTGCAACAAGCCACAACAGACTGGTTGCAGATGAAATTAACTCGGCATTTCATTTTAACAAGCGAACAAACATTGAAATACTTCTGAGGTCTTTGTTCACTCCTAGTAATAAACCACATCCATCTCAGCAGCACAGCAGCCTCAGGAAGAACACCAGAGAAATTACCTCCTCCAGCCCTTTCGGCAGCCCCCTCAGCTTCCCAGCCTCGAGGGGAGGGCCAGGGGCCTGGGAGGGATCTCTGAACACCAGGCAAACAACAGGCATGCGGAAGAGGAGACAAGAAATGTTGTAATAACACACCTGAGATAAGTAATTTTATGATATCCGACACAATTGCCAACACTCTTAGAAGAATGTTGCACCACAGAGTCCATTTCCCCTAACCATCTTTTATCTAGATATTCCCCATCATAATGTCTGACATCCCACTACTTAATTTACCTTAGGGTATTCTTTTTAACAGCATCAGAATTTCATTCATTCTGATAGCCCCATATGAAAGGTCAGGTTTTACAAAGGTACATCTACCTCCATCTAAGCCTGAGTTAGCTTATATTTAGATGCCTCTCTGTTTTCAAATAATTTTGTGGCCCTGCCCCAGGAATTTTCTGCTTTTGGTTTTCAATTTTATTCTAACCCTCACATAAGAAAGAACAGACAAAAGAAAAAGGTAAGTGCTTTTTGTTGCAGTCCTTCATTTTTTCTATCCTCTAGCAAGTCTGAAAAAATTATCAATGTTTAAAACGCAATATGAAAATTTTAAACTATTATTTCTAAAGAATCTTCTGAAAAAATAATCTCTTTATTATTAAAATTTAGCAAATTCTAACTCACTTCTGGTTTTCTCAATCTGATTTTGGTTCCTTTAGTTCAAAATTTGATTATTTTTTGGGATGCAAGAGTATCAAGTCTAGTCTCTTCGTTGTCTGATACAACCAGTTTCACAGTCTAAAAGTTTAGTAATCTAACTGCATCATAGCTTTTAGTTGCCAAGGATGAAACCCTGTCTATTCTGATAAATGGAGAAGGAGCAGAAGCAACATTTAGGATCCAGGTGTTGAGATTTGTTGATGTCTCTTACAATTGCATTTTTCTGCACTGCAAAATTCAGGTTTGTTACAGGAGCCATTTGCAAGCCCTTCAGTTTTGTGTGTGTGATGTGAGGAGAAAGATGTAGTTGTGTTACTGCTGGACCAAGATAGCAAGTTTTTTACATGGAAGTTCCTGAATCCCAACTACCATCATTTAGTTGATGCTTAGCCCAGAGCAAAGTACTCAAACACTGGGTTTTACTGTCCCCATTTACATGAATAATAATTCTTGCAGCAAGCCTGTGCAATGACTCAGCAGAAATGAAAGCAGGAGCAGTCAGCAAAGGTTTTTATTTAAGTCTTACACTTACAGCTAGATAGCAAATGATTTAACCACGATTAAAGAGGCAAAAATCCCATCAAAATCAATGTGTGTTTTATCTACATTATTTGGACTGATACTTTATATTATTTCTAGAGCAGCCCATCCAATGTTGGGCATAGAAAAAAAACAGTTCTGATGGTATACAGCTTAAATTACACACTTGATTTCCTGAAGGAAAACAAATGGCAAAGAATCTGTCTCTCTCTAATCAGACAAGGTAATGTAGTACCAGAAAGCATACGACTTTACTTGCTCCTGGAGGAGTTATAACTAGCTGACATTAACTAAGATTCAACTAATGAATTATGGGGTCTTGAAACAGGAGTTCTCCAATGGAAGCACTATAATTTTCCACCCAGAAGAATAGATTCTTCTATGCTGTGGTATCCTACAGCATTATGATAATAGTGGGAAGATTTATTATTCAAAGTCCAGGGGGGGAAATACTTTGTAGATTAGAGAAAAAAATATTAAATCATCTTCTCCTTACTTATGAGATGCCATGACACAAAATATACTTGATAGGTTTCAGGTGGTAAAGGTTTAGTCATTAATGGCAGCTGCTCATGACAACAAGGTTTTATGAACCAGTTTGTTTCTTTAAAGACGTATCTGAAAGTCACCATGCTGACATTAAACAAGAGAAGAAATTAAAGCAGAAGGCACTGTGACATTTTGCAAATGGACTCCAAACCAGATGCTTGGTCTGGAAGTCACAAGATTGCCAATGCACTCAATAAACAAAGTCTGAGAAAAACAGTACTAGGATTTGCTTCTGCTTCCAAATATAAATGTCAGCTATTGCTTCAGACCTTGTTATGTAAGTTGTCCACACAACAGCATGGACTTCCTCTAGAAAGAAAAAAAAACCAAAATCTTTAGCAACCTGTCATCCTATTAAATAAGTGCCTAGTTTATCTTGTGATTCAAAACTTTTACTAACCAATGTCACCATATTCTTAAAATACTTTTGAAGGGCACAAATAAGTCACAGACCATTGAATCAAATTTATTTTATTTTTTCCTAACAGGACCTGACCTGGCCTCATTTAATGAAGAAGGAGCTCATGGCACAACAGGGCCCAGGACATGTTCCATACTGACCATTGCTAATGTGATAAACAAAGACACCTCAGTATGTATCTGTAGATTTCATCATAGTGGGTTATCCATCAGTGGTTGTCTTAAAGTGACCTGGATTTCCTTTTGTGTCTATTATTATGAATTATAGCTGTGTTACATTTACTCACCCATATGAATAAAACTGATGGGGGAGGATAAGAAAGCCCTAAAAATGTATTGCTGACCTCAGATCTCCAAAATGTGCAGCCTAACAACATCACCATCTAGTTGCAATAGTTGACTCCATCTTCTCTTTGTGGAATAAGGTAGATTTTTGCCACATAGATTTTTTTTAGGTTTTGGAACAAAGACACAGTGAGTTCTTAGCCTACCATATGGCAAATGGTCTTCCTCAGCCCTACATAGTTACTAGCACTTATGATGTCTAAGGTCCATAAACCTGAGAAGGTTCAGCCCCCTGCTTCCAGGCAAGAAACTGGCCTTACCCAAGAAAATCTTACAGCTACAAATCACATCCTGCCTATTGATTCCTTCTGCAGACCTCTTTCTTTGGTATTGCAAAGTATCTCTAACCGAGACATTCCCGAATTTCTAGGACATGTGTTTAGGAAGGAGAAGAGAGAGTTACAGCCCTAGTAACTTCCATACACAGCTGTGACTGGAGGGAGTTATGGGCTGAGAGCCCAATCAGTGAAGCAAGGTTTTATTTTAGTCTCTGCAGCTGACCTGGATGTTCAGTTCTGAGTATGTTGCAAGGGTGTGAAGGGGTAGAATTTCTGAATCCTGATCAGTTTTATTATGCATGGTGAAAGTTCTTTCTTATTTCTCAGTCTTGTTTTTGAAATTCACTATTTTGTAGAACTGAATCAAGACAATGACATGCATGTTAAGATCTTTCCCCAGATGACTGAGCACTTGGGGAATTCCCTTCCCCATTCCAACTGAGATGCTGAGAGATTCACTAATGTTGCTCACTGGAGTTCCCCAGCATCATTCTCAAGATCCTGATCTCTATATATAGAGCTTGGAGAGAGGGAAGGCTTTGTCCTTGGAAAAAGGGAGTGTGCAGGATGCCAGGTTTGACCTGTCATAGCAGGCACAAGCAATTAATAGGAAGGAATAACCTATCTTCTCTTTGCAGAGAGTCTTGTTTGAATCAGCCTGCTTAAAAAAAACAAAAAAAAACAAAAAAAAAAACACAACCAAAAAACAGAAACAAGGACATTAATCTCAAAGGCAAATTTAATTAACAGCTTAAAAATACAAAGTACATAATTTTTGCCCATATTCTTCTAAATCTGAGCATTCCTTATAATATTTTTATCCTGGTTAAACCCTCTTCCTACTACACTTTTTCCTTCCAGGATCTTATTGTCAGCCCTGTGTCCTGCATTGCCATACCAAAACTGCCTCTGGTTTATATGCTTTTGATACATCAGTCAATGCTGCCATAAAGAGGCAAGAGTGTATTAGCAATTCTTTGAAACAGTTGCCTTAGTTGCTTGTTTTTGCATCTGTCAGACACCAAAACTTTACTCAGACATTTTGATTCATATGGAAATTTGTTCCATACGAGAGTAAGCTCTGACAAGAAAATAATTCTATTTCTATATAATATATGGAAATTCTATATAATGCTATATAATATAGAAATACATAAAGATATTATATGTAAATATATGTTATTCTATGTATTATAGACAGAAATATAAATCTAAATAAGCAAATATGGATATTTCTTCTTGTCATATGTGCAAATACTAGGTATCAAGAAACATCCTAATGTTTCACACTAATATGTACAAACAACCTTTCCCATTTGGGATGTGACCTGCATTGCCAGTAACAGCTCTGAAACATAAGTACAATTGGGAGAGTTGATAAACCCCCCCCAACAGTAAAAGGGTAAACTATCCAAGTTTAAACCCTACTAAACTACTTTCATTGTTCATGTTGTTGAGTTTATTCCTTGTATGACTAAATTCACATGTGATTAGGAGTTAATTCTCAGACAGACTGCTAGTGCCTCTTTGTGAATGATACTCTAGCAAAAAAACCCCCAGAATTTTTCTAAGAACTGAACTGACTTACAGTGGTAGAAAATGAGCTCTGGTATAGCTACACTTGTGCAAGCTACCCTGGGCTGTCTATAGCTCCAGGTCTGTGTCTATAACATCAAGCCATTGTTGACCTCAAATGACTTCAAACAAGCCTGTCTGCGAAAAAAGTTAGTGTTAGGTAGTGTTCCACAACAAGTCCTCTAAGTAGCAGATAGTCCTGCTTTGGCTGCAGGACAAGCTGTCTTGTGTCTCTGGAGTACAAGATGTATTGGTTTGTACACACAGGTTTAAGAGTCCTCTCTTGAAAGAAGATAGCTCCTGTGCAGGGCCTCATAGAGCTGGTAAAGCTGTTCCTTCCTCTACTTGTTGAGTTTTTTCTCCTAAGCATGCAGTTTTATGCATTAACTGACTTCTTTATTTTAGAGAAGTGTATACAGACCTGATAATCTGCCATTTTTTATCAAGATCTACTAATTATGGCAGAATGACCAGAAATAAAAGATTTTACTCCATTCCCTACACATGGTCTCTCACGGTCCCATTAAGTGAAAGCTAACAGACAACAGGGAAGAAACTCCTAGTGACTCATAATATGGTTCACTAGAAACAAGAAAGTTTCATGTAGCCTAGTACAAATCACCAGCCTGTTTTGAATGTAAAAAATGTGATACTGCTTTGAAGTTGAATTCTTATCACTGCCTGGGATTAAAACTGAGGTCTCCTGTAATTCAAAAAATCTTTAATATACGCTTGCACACGTCATGATGTGGCTTGATTTCCTTGCCAATGTAGTCTTTTGGCCCATGTGTGTAAAGCCCAACCAGATGTTCCTGCATGACTAATGAATACACTGCTTCCTGATCAGTACAAACAGCCTGGGAGCTGCCATGTCTTCCTGTCAGCAAGCTTTGATAAAAACTATAACTAGAAGTTTTGAGGCACATATGGTTGATAGTTTACTGGGGGATCAACCAGCTCTAAGTGCATTCCTGTTAATCCTGACTCTCCTTCTCACCTATCATGATACCGCCAAAGCCAAAAATAAGCTAAGGTATTGTGCAGCAAGCAGTAGTATGTATATGATATTTTGATCCTTGCTTCCCCTTGCAGCCCTGCTTGGCACTCCCAAGTTCAATCATTTGATGTAGTTCTATGACTTGACCTTCAGCTCCTTTGCTCCTCAGATAAAACACTGAAATGACATTTATCACACCACCAATTCAGTTTTGTAAGGGAAAAATGGTAAGAAATGAAAAGCACTATTGGCTGACTGAGTCTTGCTAAGTCTTCTGAATCAATCACCTGTGTCAAAGCTGGCTAGCTTTTTACTTTTAAAATAGAATACCTCTCCAATAGTATCTTTATTTCTAAAATAAGTTAGGTAGCTTGGAATCACTAAAACCAGAAAGGCCACACAGAATGCCAAGGCTGTCTAGTAAGAACATATGGAACAAATAATAATACTAACAGATAAAAATTTCTGAAGTTCAGGTATACAAAGAACTTAGTGCCAAAAAGAATGAAATCCAAAAAAGGTGTTAAGTCATTGTTGTTTTATTTGTTTAATGTGGAACTTCATCTCCGCGAACACCCAGTTTTGGGCTATTAAGCCCAGGAGGTACAATGATCCTCCCAACCACTGCAGATTCCCAGTCAAACTTTATGTGAGCTCAGAGAGGTCTCCTCTATGCTGTAATGTAAAACTCCACCATTCACACAGCTACTCTCGTATGTGGTGTCAGAGGATCCAGCTCTTCCCTCCTACTACTCCAAATCAGATGCAGCTCCATCAGATTTCTTATAACTCTGCTGTTATAAAACTTCAGCAACTTAAGGATGAATTCAGTCCTAAAGTGCTGTCTAGCCTAGCTGCCACCTCTAATGGAAGATACATCCCTACATGGTGGAGAGTCTTCCCTGCAGACTAGAGACTGATCCATCTTCTCAGCTGGATCATGGAGAATGAAGCTTCTGTGAAAACACAGGACAGACCCACAGGGTTGAAAATGGCCCCTTCCCCACAAAGGCAACCCCCCAGTTGAAGAGGTAGTATTGTATCCCAGAAAATTGTATCCTGCACATGTGTATGGCACTTAAACATCCTGGGTATCCTTTGTTCAGAAGACCATCGCTGTGATGCTTAGCATCTCTAACAATCACATTCTTCCTCCTAGGTCTGTAACCAACCAAGGGAGTCCAATTTTGCAGGGTTACAATTTTATTGACTTTTTTAGTTGTGGAATCTCCTTCTATGGAGCTATTCAGAAACTACCTGGATGCAATCCTGTGTAAGCTGCTCTGGGTTAACCTGCTTTGGCAGGGGGTTGGACTAGAGCGTCTCCAGAGTTCCTTTCCAACCTCAAGCATTCTGTGATTCCGAAGGTATTTACGTCTCAATAGCTGAGTCAGAGTACCAAGAATTTTCATAAAACATGTGTGGCAAATACCCGACACAACTTTAACGGTTGTAGAGAATCTGATTACTATGCTATTTCAAGTATCTACGCTATTTACTGGCTTTTTTAAAATGACAGATGAAGTAGCTTATTAAAGAGGAGAGGCTTTGCTTGGAAAGGTATAACCACAAATGCATTAAAGTAAGTATAAGATCTCTTGATGGGCCTAGGTTGAAAACAAAAACTCAGAAAATGCAAAAAACTTCTTTTGAGGTCTCTGTTGTGATGAAACATCCTGCTGTTAAAGCTGTGCAGTGCAAACTGCATATGTGCTTTGTGGGCAGATCTCAGCTTTTTATTTTTACACACTACTAAATACAAACACTCACGCAATAGTAAACCCACTTGTAAATGCATTTCGGAAACATTTGTAGTTTTTTTTATCCCTCTGTATCTTCATATAGAAAGAATTTCCAGACACAAATACTTATCAGTGAAAAAAAAAAAAAAGGCTGTGATTGTTAGAATTTGAAATTAGAAACTGCTTAAATAATTTACATTTTGTAGAAACTGACAGCAAACAAACTGCACTTTCCACAACCTTAGGAATAAATGTGTTTTATTTTACATACAGTTACTGGCTTACAGGAGATTGTTTGCACATCTCAGCAACTGTCTTAGCATTTGATACAGGCTTTGCTTCAAATGAGGGGAAAGACACAAGTTACACTGCCTCAAGAATCAATTTACACTTCACTCTTCTGTTGACTTCAGTCACAGTGTCATGTACAGAACAATACTGGACCAGACACAGCTACTCATTTTCCATTTATGAGTAACCAGAATGAAGTTTCAGTCATTTTGGATTTAAGCCAGTAGAAAATAGCCTCTCCAGTTGTTCACCCGCTGAATCCTCAAAGACTTTCTGGCTTGTAGGTCAATGATAGTAAGCCAACTTGTATGATTACAACTTGCCTGATTACCTTAAATAGCAGTTCATGAAAATGATGATGATTGTCTGATGGCATACCGTGGAATAGCTCTGGGACCATGAACTGCACTAAAGCATTAGAAAAGCAGCAGATTGTTCCCTGAATGACTGCATGACCAGAGAAGTCTCAGCTGAGGTATGAGAAAGGAAGTCCAAGCCACAGAAATTCATTCTTCTCACTCAAAAGAAGCAATTAAAATAAAAAGCCCCACTTCTGTCATAGAAGGCCAGCTCCAGCACAGTCAGTGGCATAAGCACTGCAACACCCTGTGTAATTAATACCTCTGCAGCAGGTTGATCTCAGCCAGCCAGCGAGAATATTCAGTGTGGTGAAAATAAGCAGCACAGCAAAACTTCACCTACCCCACAAGAGACACTGCCGGTAAGGGCCAGCTGCAAAAGCCACGACTGTTCTACATGGATTCTGCCTGGCAATTTATATAATTGCCTGCTGAGCAGATGAAATGATTTTGCTGGGCTTCTCTGAGTCATGGTGCCATTCCCTACCATCCTCTGGAGCTCACTTGTCTAGATTATGATATTCTGGTCCTATAATCAAACCTATGAGGGATAAAAAGGGCCTGTCCTCAGGACCAAGGAAGATCAAGGCTGTAGTGTAAGGGTGGGGCAAACCTGAGAGTGCTTATTTACAGGAAGTGCTGGCAACGATGCCTCAGTATTAAGGTCATCTTATGCTTTTTCTTATGTACCTAAAATGAAAATGATGGCTTACGTCTTTCTTTTATGTTCTCTTACTTTTAGAGTAAGAAAAGGTGAAGAATCTTCTAAGAGCTTCTAAGAGCTAAATGCTGAAACTTGCAACAGCCACATCTTTTATGTACTCCTCACAGAACTTGGCTTAGGTTGTGAGAGATCTAGAGGATCTATCTGGCTTGCTCTTAAACATGTACAACCTCTCAGACAGAAATCTACACAGATGCCAGAGAAAGGTGATCTTCAGAAACTGGGTGCAGACCAACAAGGCTTTCCTAGCAGTTCAAAGAAAGAACACTTTTCCTTGTGAATTAACAAATCAATCTCCCTAGGCTGTATCTTCTGTGGCCACAAAATACATTCACATTTAGCATTTTCCTCCTCAAAAAAAAAAAAAAAAAAGGTAAGGTCTAAGTAAAACTGCTTTTTTTTCTCCGGACTGTAAGACACACTCTATCTGCTCAAAACATGAGGTGCATCAGAACAAACAGCCTCACAGCTGTAACATCCTTTGCAATTCCTAGCTACAACCCTCTGAATAGCTGCCTTCCATGGACTGAAGGGCAGAACCTGCAAATGAAGGCCCAACACACAGCTCTTCTGGGAGCAAGTCCAAGTTTCTGGGAAGAGAGCTCTGGAGCGCAAGCCTAACACACACCAAAGAAAGGTGTTAGGCAGGCACTGCCAGAAATACCAAAAGGTGTGTTCTGAAATGGCTGGCAGGAAAGGTTTTGCTGAGGTGACAGCTTTAGCACATCCTAGTGCCTGTAGAGGCCCAGAGAAGCCAGCTTTAGTTGCGGGATGGATTGTCATGGTGCTGGATTGACCCTGGAACCAGGACTGGTGATCGCTCTATCTTGTTTTTTTCTCTTTCCTTTTTTTCTTTTTTCATTCTCTCTCCCTGATTTCTCTCTTCCCTTTCACCCTACCCCATTATCCAAAGCCCCCGTTATAAAGTTAGTCAGGGACTAACACAATAACTTCCATGCCAAGCCCAAAATTCACTAATAAAACTGATTGTGGACCCTCTGACTTCTACCGTCTGTCTCCACTAAAGGGCATTTACGAATCTCAGGTGCTTCCTAAGTTTCCGCCCTCCAGGGTGGGTCGCCCCAGCGCTCCCATTGTCCCAGGCGAGCACTACCCGCAGTCCCGAACCCGCCGAANGCCGGGCCATGTAGGGTGGCCGCAGCCGCCCCGCCCTCGCGCCGGGCCCCGCTGGGGAATCACGGGCGGCGGCAGCGAACCGAGCGGTGCCGCAGCTGCTGCCTCTGACCCCGCCGTGCTGCCAGCGCTGTCGAGGTGTCGCGATAGCGCTGGGAAGGGGATAGGGGCTGGGGGGGCCGCAGGCGGAGAGTCTCCTTTCTGCGTGGAAGGAGGGGGGGGAAGAGAGCAAATAACCCGGAGGTATTGCTGAAATCCTTCTTTAATCTCCCGTGTTCGTGTTATTTCGAGTAGGTGCGCTCAGACCGTGCCAGAGGTGGTAGTTTGGCTCTTCTCTCAATTCCTGTTCTTGGTGGTGGCTGTTTTTGCCGTGCAGAGGAGCCTTTGTTTCCCTCCTTTACGAAGGTAAAGAAGGTTGCGTGGTTGCACTCGTGTAACCCCGGGGGTGACAGCAGCTTGTGGAACGGCCCGCCTGTCGGAGCACTTGTGTGCCCCCACTTCCAAAAGTTCTAGCGCCGCTGTTGTTTGCAGCAGGTCTTCAGAATTCTTGAGGGAAATAACCCGTGGGCTGGGGAGACGGCTTTCTTTTGTTCTGTAAAGCTGTACTCGGATTTGGCTGAGGAGCTTTTCATAATCCTTGTTTCCCTTTTGCTGATTGTGTTAATATGCCAGAATAAGTGTGTGTTACATACTAGCCCAAACCCAGGCCTGTGCTCCTGAAGTAATAGCATCACCTTGCTTGTGCTGGTGCTTAAGGCAAGATACCTTCCTTCCTCTGCTTTCTCTAGAATCTGTGTGCAGGGCTTGATAGATACGTCCTTTCCCTGGACAGCTGCTGCCTTCTGCTGCATGTTGATGTCATACACCTTAACTTGTGCTGTGATTTGGACAGATTTTGAGGTTCGTGCATCCCTTTTGATGAAGATGTTGATTATGCTTATTTCTGATCTTCCCTTCCATGAGAAGTAGAACATTTATTAGAAGAACTCTACTTGGAAGACTAAAAAATACAGGGGCGACTTTCCTCTGCCTTCCACTCTGTATGTGTGGAAATATCTGTGCACAGTTTCTCCATGGTTGTAAAGTTTTAGCCAGAAAAAAAATAGATGAAGGAGGGTGAATTGGGGTTGTATTGCAAGCTGAGACTTTTTGTGGGTCTCTTGTCTCATTTCTTTCAGAGTTAGAAGGTGTTCCCAGCAGAATGGGCAAAAGCTATACAAAAGCAGTCTTTGATGCCTGAACATTCTTTTCTTTTGCGCTAAATTCCGCATTTACTCAATTAACTTCTTCAATTTGGATTATGCTTTCTTGCTTTCTACTTTGATGTTAGAAGTCTAATGAGGAAAATAAGTGTTGAGTTTAAGAAGCAATGTCTGGTTGGAAATTTTCTGGCCAAGATTTGTGTATGTTTTTGGGCAGCCAGGTTCTTAGGTCCTAAGGAGAGTGTCTTGTAGTCCTCAGCTTTGTGGAGAAGAAGGCATAGGGCTGTTAGTCTTCAAGTGAGCTCCTGTAGCTGCTGTGGATTTCAGCTGTGTAAAAAACCTATGCTTTGTGTTCAGTCCAGTTGAACTGAAAAATAACAAAATTTCCCTCGTATCAGTAGACCTGTTTCTTTGGGGAGCTCTGTCTCAGATGAGGCAAAGGCTCTTTCCCTGTGGCCACGAAACCCAGTGGTCCAGAGCTGGGAGCACGGACTCATTTCTGTAGTCATCACTGCACTGGTGGTGATTTCCCCCAGTTTCCTTATCTGTATAATAAGGATAAAGATAATGTATCTGTTGGTGAGATAATTAGATTGTATAAGGGGTGGTGAGTATTCCTGAACAGATCACACATAAAGAAGCAGTTACATTATTGAAGGTCATGGAGCAATCCCTGTAAACTGTCCTGAGTGTCTCTGTGCCGTCTGGTCTCAATATTACATGAAGGAGACAAAAAATCTTGTAATATAAACTAGTCTGAAACAGGCCAAGAGAGTTAAAATGGCAGGGGAGCTCTGGGTTCTGATTTACTTTGCAAGCTACTGTTTTTAATAGTTTCTGAGGTGATGTTTGATGTCTTGTTATAGTTTTATTGTAATCTATTAATATTACTTGAAGCTACAGTGCCCTTATAGTCAACAGAAGAGCTAATTGAGTAGACTCTATTTTTTCTTACGAAGTGCCCAACATTGATACAAGTTCTTAATATGAAATTGTGATGAAAACATGACAACAGGAGGCCTGGTGAGGTAAAGTTTCGAGGGGTGTAGTTACAGGTCTTCATATAAGACTTTATGTAGGGTTTCAGGCTAATCATGGTACATGATTCAGACTTGGTATGCTGGAAGATGGGTGGTGTTTTGTTTGTTTGTTGGAATACAGGCTTCTATTTGCCTATTCAGAAGCATCTCTAGTAGAAATTGCAGTTTTCCAAAAGCTCTATTTGACAGAGAAATTGATTGGAGCGGTAGATGGATTGCAAATAGGATCTTTATATGAGTGTGCTTTATTGACATAACTGTGATGCTCTTACAGAACCTTGTTTTGGCTGAGTCACTATTGTCATCGAATAAGGAATGTGTTTGGATGAGAATGTTCAGCTGGAGTCTTGGAGGAAAAAGAAATATCAAGCCTGTTGACATTTGGGAAAGGCAGTCTAAATGA
Source organism: Neodrepanis coruscans (assembly GCA_013400695.1). Classification (NCBI taxonomy): domain Eukaryota; kingdom Metazoa; phylum Chordata; class Aves; order Passeriformes; family Philepittidae; genus Neodrepanis; species Neodrepanis coruscans. The sequence goes on from VYZS01025805.1 coordinate 19,723, forward strand.
TATTAGAGATAACAAATTGATGACTCATTGTGCATCCTAAAACTCTGCACAGACTTGTAGTGAAGATATTTGTGTTTTTCAGTTTTCCATTCATATTAGAAACGTATTAAAGGAGCTGGTATAACATTCTCATTAAGAGGTATATTCCCACGTTTCTGCCGTCAGCTGTTTGAGATAGGTGAGGTTTTGTGTAGACAATAGGGGTTTTTTTAACTATTTTTTTGCTCATTCTGTTGGTTTTAAAACCAAGTAGCTTGGAAGGGGGAAAAGCCTAACAGTTGCTGCAAAAGATGTCTTTCATTTAATAAGAAAGTGAAATACCTAAAAAAAGAATAGGTTAAAGTTATTAAAACTGTCTCTCTTGTTCTCATTGTCTTCTAGTTCTTCTCTTTATTTTTCAAAATATTTTGAGACAGACTCCATTTCTACTTTAGTGTAATCGAATGAGGGGTGTGTATGTGTGTCTGCTAAATTGTTTTGGGTGCTGTTTGTTTTGCTGTATGTTGGTCAGGCCATTGTCTACTAACAAGAGTGTATTTCTAGTAGAAAAAAATAACTTTATATGTTCACAATACATGATAACTGCATTTCAGTCTGGGATTTTGGAGAGAAGTTGTGTTCATGGTCCATTTACTTTAAAGTTGTTTTCTTATATTGCTACAGGAACTGGTTAAACTTGTGTAATAAGACCTGAAACAGTACATTAACGAGATTTTTGACCCAATTTCTTTAAATATGCAGAGGTCAGGAATTCTTCAGGAGCACATGTGAATTAAAATACTACTTAAGAAAAATTTTTTTGTTGTTTCTATTGGGTGCTTGAAATTGCCTACTGTTATACAGAATGCATTATCTTTTCCTGTAGTTCTGTTTCTGATTTCTGAGAAATGGCTTATTTTCTTTTCTGTTTTCCTGAAGTATTTGTGAGTTGATATCAGGCGATAAGAATATTATTCCTTTGGGCATATCACTTCAATTTCATCTCTCTTAAATTTTAGTGATAATCCTTGGGTATGAACACAAGAAAGAAGCAGCTTGTTGCAGTAAAAAGCTTTTTAATAGTAAGCACCTGCTTAATAAGTTTTCATGTATGAAGACTGAAGATGGACAAATTTTAGCTAGACTAAAATGCAGTTTGTAAAAGAATCTGACTTTAAATTTATTTATTTTAATTCTCTGGTTTTTGCAATCTTCCATTCGAGTTTGTTGGGTTTTTTTCCCTGAAGTGGTCAGAGCAATAAACTGAGTGCAGTAGGTCAGAATAATAACTTCTAATAATCTCTTACAGCCTTGAGTATAATTAGGTCACCAACCAGTGTGACTAACAACTAGCAATAAGCTAAAATGAGAGAACTTAGTTGTCACTTGGGAAGTCTGTTAAAAACATTTTATATTCCTACAGAAACTGCAAATATTTCAACATCTGTAGCTCCAGGTCGTGTAAGCACATGACCTGGGGAATTGTACATATGGAAAGCAGTGTCTACAAATGAAATGAAACCATACTTCTCTCATTTCTTGCAGAGTCTGCAGCAGTTGAGGAGTCCCACTGTGCTCAAGTTCAGAAGTGCTTTACACATGAAATCTACTGGCTCTCTGGCTGATTCTGCCCTGTCACCATCTCAACAGGTAGAGTACTTTTGTGCCTGAGCCATGCAGCAAACGTAGCTGTTTCTTGTGTGGCTGTCCTGTGTCAGTGTGTGGCCAAAGGCACATTGAGGCCTTGGGGTTTCTTCTCTGGAGAGTGTGTCAAGGAAGCAAGAATGCATGGCAGACCCGTCACAAAAGTATCCTTAAGGAAAAGCCTAGTGTTTTTGGTTTGTATTTTTAACACTCACTAAGTTTAACAGGGATAGAAGAAAGTGTTCTGTCACTTCATCAGAGTGATGGATCAAAGTCAGAGACAGATGCCATCAGTGGAGGGTCCATTTCAGTCAACTCAGTGTTTTGCTTTGGGTCATTTTCCCCTTGAATTCTGGGGTTTTGTTTTTTTTTCTTTTCCCTCCTGCAATGATTTGGGTGGAAATAATCTCACTGAACTCTCTGAATGGTAGGAAGATGGTTTGGCACTAGGAAGAAAGGAACTCCCAAAGTTCTACTCAGAAGAATGCAGAATAGATTTCTGCTCCTATAATAGGACATCTGGGGCAGGAATAGACATTGAAAAGATCTTCTTTATAAGATTGACATAAAAAAGATTGCACTTCCCTATATTTCTAATGCTCACTATTTTTGCTGTAGTTAAAGGTTTCTTTTTGTTTTGGTTCTTTTTTATTCATTTGTGGGGTAAATAGGTAACTTTACGCTTAAAAAAGCAGTTAGTATATATTCCTTCAGTTCTAGACCATTGATAAAACTAGAGTCTTTCCAGAAGTATGTGTCTCCCTGAGTTTTTTGCCTTGCAGTAAGAAGCCAGATTTTGAGCATGAGATTTTTCTGCCTCTTTTGTGTAATAACTTTAAATTATTGTAGACTGTGATCATAATGGTCTGAGTAGCATCCTACTTGTATAAAAGTTTGGGCTTTAGTAATTGGAGCTCCTTCTCATGTTTTCAGTGACTGACAAAAAAAGTAATGTAGAATCATTTTAGTATGTTCAATATATGCAGTCACAACCAGCCAGGGAAGGTGCTCTCTTCTCTGTTGTGGATGAATTTATGCTTGAGAATGCACTGAACACTCATCTATCCAACCGTTTTGAATACAGTTTTAACTTCCATGATTTCCCTCACTGTAACAGAAGTCAGGGTTGTCCTGATGGACTTGGGGGGGTGGGGGGCAGTAATTAGTGTTGAGAATTTCAGGTTGATATATGAAAGAGAAGCTCCTGACAGAAACCTAGGTAAAAGATGGAGGATTCAGAAATATGCCAATCTCCTCTACAGTGTCCAGAAGAAAAGGGAATTTTTTTATTATGGTTTGCATATATTTGCTTGTGGGTGGACTTGGATGCTCCTGGGAGTTTAAACCTGTACTACAGCTTGTATGTCTCTGTTCTACTTCCTTGAACCAGTAATTTAAGAACCTGTTTGCCTATTTAGTTGAATTTGATAGAAGAGTCTGAAAGGCAGTTGAGCTTTATAGGTTTGGTGAATAAAAGGTGGCTGAGTAAAGGAGGATTCCAATGGCAATAATGGTTGCTGTGATTTCCTCTCTTACTGACACCAAAGAGTGTTTAACAGGGATAATTAATAGGGGAGAGTAAGCAAGCAGGCTTTGCATTTGGTAATACTAAGTACACTCTGGTGAAGTAGAAGAAAGTCAGAGCTCTCACTTGTAGCTGAAGCATTGTGTTGTGTCTGAAACACTTGTTATGGTATTTTAATGTTTGTGTTATAACAGCAACTCAAAATCATGTGGCTGTAGCAGCTGGAATTTTAATCCTTTTAATTATGACAGATTTTCAAAGCACGTTCTGGCTGATTTAGTCAGCTGACTATAGTATGTACAATAACATCAAGTGATTGTACAAATTCTGAGAGCAGTGGTCACCTCAGTGGAACAGGATGTATTTTTAGGTTTCTCTGCTAGTAACAGTCAAGTGTGTGTACTTAAGCACTGAACTGAACTGAAGGAACTGGAGCTTGTTGCTGACACTACACTATTAGAAAAGGCCATCTGTTCGTTCTTGCTGTAGTCATTGATCTGACACTGTCTTTCACCATATTGTGACAAGGAACACAGTGAGATATAAACACTGTAAATATTATTGGTACATGTTTTAATGGGAGGTATTTTTCTTTAGGTCAGCAATGACACTCTTTGTTAGCCCTTTCAGTTTGCAGTATTAGAGAAAATGAAGGGACTTTGTTACCTCCAGCAGGAATTTTTTTATCTTCTCTTTACTCAATGGTTTTTTCCTTTACAAGGCAATATTTGGGCAGAGGGTGGTTCATGTTCTCAGTATAGTACTAATCATAAATTGGTTATGGTTATTTAAAGGAAAATTATTCATCTGTGGATTCTCTTAATCTGTGGATAAAAGAGGTGCTAAGTTCTGTGGTTCACAGTGTCAGCTTACAAAATAGTGAGTCATGGCCATTTGCTGATTAATGAATGTGCTAATTCTTAAGGTCTTATCCATTTATTTCACCAGTTTCATAGGGCGGTTTGTTTTTTTTCCCTTCGGACTTAATCTGCGATTTGACAATTGAATTATAACAGAAGCCTTAACTAGTTTAAGCAGTCCAGGAACCCAGGACTATCCAAAACAGCTATTGAGTTTGAAGCCCAAGTATTAAAATTAAAAATGCATAAAAGGGCATTTAATATATTTAAAGAGACTTTGTAGTAACCTGGACATTCTGATTAAATTGAAGTTCTGCAGCAGGTGCTGTGGAGTTAAGGCTTGTAAGTAGAACACAGAATTTTACTGAATGGTTTGCTGATGGTCTGTGGATGCCTGAAGAGATTCTAAATTAGATACTTAGATAAAGAGCCAAATGATTTGAAATTTAAGAGAAATGGCAACTAATATCAAACTTCCTGGTGACCAGTAAAATTCTTATTTATGGAAACTGAGAGAATTGGTCACTTCAGCTATTTAATTGATCATGGGTGTAATGGTTTCTGTATAAACAACCTGAAGCATCTATTACAGACCAAATCAGCATCTACCTTTTGATAAAACTTAATATTTTACTGTCTGCTTTGGCATTCATACACTGCCTGTTAATGATATGGGATGTTTTCACCAGATTTTGTTTCCTTCTTACACACTTCAAAATGGTCATTTGCTTGTATGAAATCATCACGTTTCAATGAATATTAGCTTTTGTGTGAAAGGAGTCCAGGAGCCTGAGAAAAGCCAGTATCATCATGCAACTCAGGTTTCACAGTCTGACTTGTAAAGACCAAGATAGTGTGCTGGGGAGGAGGATGTTTTACTGTCTTAATAGAATGTTCTGTGTAAGCTCAACAGGCTATTTAAAGATAGTATTTAATGATGGTTGACTAATTTAGGGTATGTCTACAGAAATGGTGCAGGCAAATTGGAGCTCAGTTTAACTGTGTTCTGAGCTGCTGCATGTGGGCCAGCTTTGGCCTAGGAGCAGTGGAATAGTGCTGGCTTAGCGGTGTGTGCTACCCAACACACCTGCCTGCTGCTCTGCAAGTGGCTCACATCTGGCCAGCTTAAAGTGAGCAGGGCTCAGAGCTGTCTGCAAAGTAGATAAACAAAATATATATATTTTTTTTTATATAATTGTGGTTAATGGATTAAATTAAGCTTTACTGCTACCAGGCTGTTGCTTTAGGGGGAGCAAGACTGCTCAGATACATGAAGCAAGGGCTGAGCTCTCTCAGGGCTCCTGTGTTTATGGTTTATAAACTAGCAATGTTTTTTTCAGGGCTGTTTCCATTTTGTCTTATGCACTTAATCCGAGATGTCTGTTCAGCTGTTGACTTGAGGAAAACTACAGTTTGGTTTCAGGATTGATGCAAATTTGAGATTTTCTTTAGTCTAGCAGCAGACTGCTGTATTTGGCAAGAATTGACTTAGAGAGGGCTTTGCTGGAAGGACTAAAAATATCTTCAGAATAGTCATATAATTTCCTTTTCCCTTCTTTACTGAACATGTTTCATCTCTTTGTAGTAGATGCTATCAGACTTAATTTGCAAGTTGAAAGCAGGTTGTGTGCCAGAAAGGTTTGCAAAAATGTTTAGCCAGTCAGTCACCAAGTCTAGCGACTGATGCACTTGACAATTTATTTGAAGCTTACTTGTTACTCAGTATATAACTGCTAAGGTATGGTGGGGGAAATTCAGCTGTGTTTTGCCTGCTAAGTGCAGCACATATGCTTCTTTGTTAGAAGTGTTCGAGAGAGTGGGTGGCTAAAATATTTAAGTTATCCAAATTACGACGGATGGGGGGATGAGGAGTGATTGCTACTTAAAGTTGGCATGAATTTCAAAGCATTATAAAAGAAGACAAGTGAGTGAAATGTCACATAGATTTCTATTTAAATGTTTTAAATTATTTGAAGTGGAATGGCTAAAAGGCAGTTTGTTTCCTTTTACCTTCAATTTAAACAGAAGGAATAATACTAAGTAATTGTGGGGTTTTTTTTAGTTTAGAATAATTTTAAGAAGTTTTAATGCATTAAAACTGAAGTGTTTAGTCTGAAAAGAATACACGAGAGCATTTGTTAGCTAGCAGAATAAGGAACCATTTCTATTACTCTTAAATTATTTGAGTATTTTGTTGCTCAAGAAAATTGCTAGAGGATGGGGGAATAAGGGAAAGATGGAAATGGGCAATGTGTTTTTAAAACAATGTTTTGAAAATTTGCTCTGCTCAAGTCATTCTCTGATACCTCTGAACTTTAATCCCTACTGGTATCACTTCTGAGAGGGGGTTTGTTAGAGTATAAGGGAGAGCTTGGACACTTGTGTGGGCCTGTACTCCAGCTAGCGAGTCTTTCCAGAGTTTCTCAAAGTATCCCACAAAGAGGCAAAGTTTACTCATATTAACAATCTTGAGTTAATATTCTATGCTGTTGTCTCCTTTCTCTTTACTCAGAATTGGATTTACAGTCATGGAGGAACATCAGCCACATTTACACTGTGTGAACTGTGTCAGCCGTCGTTGTATGACCAGACCAGAACCGGGCATTTCCTGTGATTTGATTGGCTGCCCTTTGGTTTGTGGAGCAGTTTTTCACTCGTGTAAAGCTGAGGAACATCGCATGTTATGTCCACTTGAAAGAGTGCCTTGTCTGAACAGTGGCTTTGGATGTCCCTTCATAGTAGCCCGAAATAAAATTGCTGATCATCTAGAAGTTTGTCCTGCAAGTGTGGTATGTTGTACCATGGAGTGGAATAGATGGCCAGTCAGTTATGCTGACCGAAAATCTTACGAAAACCTGAGTAAAGATGTTGATGAAGTGGAACAGCTAGATATGGCTTTAGCCCTTCAAGATCAGCGCATGTTATTAGAATCCCTTAAAGTGGCAACTATGATGTCAAAAGCAGGCGATCAAATACCTGAATCCAGAGAACAAACCTCTGTCAAATCAAGTGCCCCAGATACAGTGCATACTAATGGTTTGATGCCTGTAGATGAAGAATCCTATGGTGCACTTTATCAAGCTACTGTAGAGACAACGAGGAGTTTAGCTGCTGCTCTGGATATTCTTAACACTGCTACAAGGGACATCAATATGTTAAGTTCAAACATATGCATTTCACCACATGAAATGAAAGAAGATACTGAAATTAAAGAACAAGCTTCTAGTGGCATTATTCAGGATAAAAAGTCTGACCATGAATATCCAGATGAAGATAATGTAGGAGCAGTTGGGGGAATTAACTTTGATAGTCTGAGTCAAAATTCACAAATAGAACAAAATGGTTCTAGTGATATTTGTTACGATGTAGTGCAAAATCATGACTTAAATCTAAACCTCAGTAACTCCTCACTTTTGTGTAATGGCTTTCATGTAGAAAATGAATGTTCAAAGGTATTGGACCAGAGTGAAGATCTTGGTGTATCTAATTCAAAACCGTCCAGTGTAGCAAATGGTGAATGTACTGCATCTCAGGATGATGAAGCATTTCAGTCTTGCAGCTCCTTCCCTGTAACAGCACAACATAAAGAAGAAGTAATATCAGCTGATCACCTAGTTAATGGAAACGTTAACCATGTACTACTTCCCCATAATGCTAACGAAGAAGAAATGTTAGAGAGACAAGTGGAGCAAGAAAGATTGAGGAATATAGATGCATTTTCACTTTTGCGGCATCGATCCTACAGATTCCTCGTTAACCACTATTGGTCAACACCAAAAGAAGACAAGGCTGTTGATACATCAGATTTGGAGATAACAGAAGATCCTATGGGTCTTCAGGGGATTGATCTAATCACTGCAGCTCTGTTATTTTGCTTAGGAGACTCTCCCGGTGGTAGGGGGATATCAGAAAGTCGCACTGTTGATGTGTATCACGTTGACTTTGGGACCCAAACATTTTCTCTCCCCTCTGCTATATTGGCCACAAATACAATGGTGGGGGAAATAGCTTCAGCTTCTGCATGTGATCATGCCAACCCACAGCTCTCAAATCCAAGTCCATTCCAGACCCTTGGACTGGATTTGGTATTGGAATATGTGGCTAGATACCAAACAAAACAGCGTTCAATGTTTACATTTGTTTGTGGACAGTTGTTTAGAAGGAATGAATTTTCATCGCATTTTAAGAATGTGCATGGAGACATTCATGCTGGCCTTAATGGCTGGATGGAGCAGAGGTGTCCTTTGGCATATTATGGGTGTACATATTCTCAGCGAAGGTTTTGTCCCTCAACACAGGGGGCAAAAATTATTCATGACCGCCACTTACGGTCATTTGGAGTTCAGCCTTGTATATCCACAGTATTAGTAGAACCAGCAAAAAGCTGCTTAATTGGACTACACAATGACCATCTGAGTAGTCTACCTTTTGAGGTGCTGCAGCACATTGCGAGTTTTCTAGATGGCTTTAGTTTATGTCAACTTTCAAGAGTGTCGCGTTTAATGAGAGATGTGTGTGGAAGCTTACTTCAAGCACGTGGAATGGTGATACTGCTTTGGGAGAAGAGAAAGTACCCAGACAGAAGTTCTTGGCAAGTAAAAGAAAAGGTAGGTTTTTGGGGTTTTTTATTTTGAAGGTAAAAGGGAAAGTATTAAATTGGTCCAGTTTGTGCTTTTAATATTATCTGTGTCACTACTGGGTTTTGGTATAATAACTCTTCAAGAAAGAGATTGTTGTATAGAATAAGTGAAAATTGCAAGCAGGTTTGCTCAGTCTTCTTCACACTTGCAGAAGTAGAGTCTGTCCAGTTTTCATTGGGTGTAAGTGAATTAACTCCTTTTTTCCCAATTTTATAAAATATTAGAAGATTACTTCATGATTTTAAGATCAAAATTCCACAGAAGTGGAGAAGTGGCCTACAAAGTTTGCTTTTCTTGCCTTTATAGTGTTTACAGCAATTTTTTTTCGTAACCTTTTGAGGTCCTATCTATTGCCATGATATTGAAATAATTTAAAACTATTGGATGACCTTTGTGTAGTGTAGTTTTCACTGTTCTCCCCACCCCCAACTGCAACACATCTGCAGCACTCATTTGGAACTCCAGAAGTTGATCATTTCAGAACTGGATAGTTGTGACTGGTCTGGAAATACCTTGTCGTTTAACTTCGGATTGCATCTGTTTTGTAGACATGAAATATACTGCCTGTGCTTCTTCCCAGTGCTCAGAATTGTCTTGGAATGTGAATCAGCCTGGGGCTGACTGTACAGAATTTAGCATTGTATTTTTTTGTTGATTTTTCGTATAATTAATAGTGGATGCACAACATTACCTGAGAGTTTTATAGCACAAGTATTTAATTTTCTGCTCTGAGTTCAAGCGACATAAAACATTTTGAGCCTAAGTGCAACTTACTTTCTAGGTTTGGCGCTTCAGTACAGCCTTCTGTACTGTGAACGAGTGGAAGTTTGCTGACATCGTAAGCATGGCTGACCACTTGAAGAAATGTAGCTACAATGCTGTAGAGAGAAGAGAGGAGGCTGTTCCGATGCCATGTATGTGTGTAACACGAGAACTCACTAAAGAAGGACGTTCACTGCGCTCTGTTTTGAAACCAGTACTTTAAGTATTGCAGCCACTCCAATTGCACATACACTCAAGCACCTGATATAACCTCGGTAATATTATGTGACACTTTATTAATGTACTAAAGATACTTTCTAGCTAAATCTCCTCTGTCACTGTGTATATAAGGTTTGAAGTGACATTTATTTTTTATAATACTGTTTAGCTGGAAAGTAATGAAAGTTGCCTTAACGTTTGAAAATTTCGGAACTTGCTGGACAGGGTAGTTATATCTAACTTATATATATAATTTAAGAACAAAATCCTAAGGTGTGTTTTCTGATTCACTGGTGCCCATCTTGCTGTTGACTGATAACATTTCAAAAGTTGCCTCTAAATGGTATGCACATTTAGGTAGGAAATGCTGAATTGTAGTGAGAGAAAGTCCTGTCCAAATATACTTTCTGTATCTGGTCTATTTTTTTTTAGCAAAATATAATCCAAATATTCAAAAGAGAAGGAAGAATTCAAAACTTGGTAATAGATGTCTCAAACACAGCTTTTAAGCACATCTTTTCTCATTAAATCAGTGTTGTATTGCTCTTCCTAGTTAGCAGGTGATCTAGGATCAGCTTTTTTTAAAAAAAATGTGGTTTTTTAGGATTTATCTAAGTGAACTTACATTTACAGCAGCTTAATTTTTAGTACAACTTTGTTTTGACATGTCAACATTTGCTATTTTTCCTCTGAACTCTTAACAGTTATTTTACTTCTGGGAGCAAAACTTACAGAGCTAAAACCATGGAATACTAGTTTCTACTCTCACACCTACAATGACATC